>JANTBZ010036644.1:0-13151 GCA_024741255.1 Exechia fusca
TCCCATACAAAAACTCAATCTTCAATTGCTCATCTTCGGTCACAGGGCGCATTGGCAAGAGTCCTTTTAGACGGGTATCTTTATTTTGAACCTAGTATCACCAGCTAGACGCTCACTGTGACCCGTAACGACACGTGCGTGACCTGCCCTTGTCAGTAGTGGAATTCGCTAAAAAATTTCACATCGAAACAGCATCGAAACTGAAATGCTGTCAGTTTGTCTAGTGTATTTCGCATGCAAAATTTAGGTCGAAACGATGTGTTCCGATGTCATATATTATTACGATAGCTTACAGAATTGCACTCCAGATTAATTAAAAATATTTGTTTTTGTTTGAACAATTTGTTATTGCCATAACTAATTCATCAACAAAACGATGCATATTGGAATTCAATCACATAATTATATCTTTGTTATGTTCCTTGGCCTTGTTATTTTGCTTTAATGTTAGAAATTCACAATTGCTATGCTGAGTATTCATTGAGAGTTGAATCATTAATTTACGCATCACAAATAGCTCATTTCTTGCCAAAATTGTATCAATATATAATAATTGTAGATTTGATCGACATGGTGTTTTTATATACTTTTTCTCTTGTGATATCAAATGATCGTCGAAGATCAGCAAACGTTCTTGCAAATCAATTACAAACGATATTTTTGTAATACCAACAAATCATTTTCAGAGACATTTCGAACGTGTTTCGAGATTTGTTCAATTTGCAAGTGTGCCAAATATGAGCGCGACAAATTATTATATTAGGCAGTACATTCTTCAAGTTATCAGTTATTTCTTCACATTGAACGTCGTCCAAGCCATTGCTTATCCGTTCATTCGCCTATCTTCCTACGACGCGTGTTATTGCAAATATTCAACCTTGCACAACAGTTCGCTTAATTCACCATCACGCTCATTGCTCACCGTCGTCAGGGCGCCCAAACCACCCGGCCACTCGTGCGCCGTGTGCGGATCCCGCGGATACGTGCCCGTCGGCGTCCGGTGGCCGTGGCGGAACAGCACGAACACCTGGCGCACGCTCGCCAGCGCCTGCTGATCGTTGGTGTCGCCAAACACCAGATAGGCGGCCAGAACGGTGAACAGCGTGGCGCCCAGCAGCACCACCGACACGGTCATGCTGCGCCGATGGCGGCGGTCGCGCAGCCGCTGCTGTGTGAGGCCGGTGGATGCGGTTATGGTGTCGGTGGCCGGATCGGGAGACGCCATATTCTCTATTCTCTGGGGTGGCCGCTGCAACCGGTCTAATGCGAATCTACGAGCAAGATGTGTGTGAATATGAATGCGGATTTGATAACTAGCACTGCTGCTGAATGGTTTGTTCGTTGTGAACGGCAATAATAACAGGGTAGGCTAACATGAAGTGCAATATCAAATTTTTGGATCTCACTACAAATACCACAACGAAATTAAATTGTGTTTTTAACAAATCGAAAATAAGACTCATATGATCTGAATTATATCTTCGATTTTCCTAATTGAAATTCGTCGTAGTTAGTTATTTTTTGCGTGCTGCACACGTTTTATTATCTTGAGAAATAAACAACTTTTTGGTGCTACAATCCGAAGGTTTTACCTCTCTTGTATAGTAGGACAGGATGGGTCGTTTTGTGCTTTTTGTATCTGATCCTGGCGGGGCCTGATTCCGCAGAAATAGCCAAATAAATCAAGAAACACACCTGTAAATTGTTTTTGTAGTCGAAGAATGTCCTATGTTCACAGTATAGATTTCAATTTTGGACTTTATTGCATTTTACGAGTCATAAAATTCAACTTGCTCCAAAGTGACCATATCACACCTTTTAAGCCTAGGAGTCAATTATGAAAGCAAGTTGAATGTCATGACACCCTTGTAAAATCCAATAGTCTGGAAATTAGGATAAATATTGAGAAAATATAACATTCTTCGATTTCAAAACAAATTTAAAGGTTTGTCTTTATTGATTTAACCACTTTTGCGCATCATATTGTATAGTACCTTTGTATTTGGAGAGTATTACTTCATTCCGGTTTTGGGATCAAAGATTATCACAACACAGATAAGCGAAGCGCTCTAAAGATCCACCATAGACAAAGTTAAACATCCTACTTCGGATCATCGTGCGAAAACCCAAACACTCACGTGTCTGCTAGCTTTGATGCATATCGTACATCAAATCGATCAAAATTTCCGAAGGACCTGGTCCAAATGCCAAAATATCGGCTCCGTTTAAAAAAAAATTCAGATCGAGTTCACATCGATCGTGTTGAACCTAACTATACATAGGCAAAACATGAAAAAAAACATGGCAAACAATGTGCATTCTTGAGATTTTTTTTCAAATTACATTTTCATCACTTTTTTTGCTTTAGAAATAACCAACGTGATAAAATAAATCAATAAAATCAATCAATTGTATTATTAATTGTTTGATGACTTCCAAGTGACACGCCCTGTACTGTATCTTGTGTACTCACAGGCGCGACGAAAGTTGTGTGTTGCGGAGTGGCTGTGTGTCTGTTTGCATGTGCACAGCTGTATTGTCGTTATCGGATGTGGGCCCGGCGACGCGTCGCGAGATTGTTTGTTTTTATCTCATGTCTTCTGTTCTAAACGTGCCGCGATCGCAGCTCGCCTTGAGACTTTGGATACACGTTTTCGAAGCTTTAATGGTTTACCTTTAGGTAATGTTGTGGGCGACATTCGTGTCTTGTAAAACGATATAACTTACCTTGAGATTTGAGATGTAAACGATGAAAACAGCAGCAGTAAGAAATTTGTGCTCTAATCGCACGATCGACGATGATCACAAACAGTTAGAACTGTCAAACGCACACACACACGCCCATATGAGTACGAAAGCACACTCTCATATGTTCGCATGTCGAACACACACGCACACAAGAAGAGGGGAAATAAAGCTGTCGCACTGATTTTACAGGGTGACATGAGAACAACGCACAGAGTATTCGGGAAGTAGTTTAAAATATTTGGATTTTTATTGAATGTCTCAATCTGTTTGGTTGTTGTTTGAATTTGCTGTTGTAATTTTATACATTATATATGTTGTATAATATGAATATGTCATGTGTGTTTTGTTGTTTTTTTCTTACTATGTTTTCTGCATCTGCATTCTGTCATATCAGAGTTTATGTTAATATTCGAAATACATACTTTTATATAGTGAAAAACTAACGACATTACACGCACGCACAAGAGAGTATGTTCATACAACAAAACGATATCGTGTAATAGTGCAATTGGTGGATGTTTCTGGGGTATATCCCTATTTGGGAACTGGAATAATATACTAGTCCGTTGAATTTACATATCGGTAGTAATTTTCGTGTCGTCACGTTTAACGTGTATACTTAAATGTGTCTTTGATTAAACGCGAGAGATAATATGCATATATATTTTGTAACGTTTTTAATTAAAAATGTTTCAATCTGTATATAATATCTTGAGGTTGGTTGTGTGTTCTAATGTATCGTTGGTGTGTCTCTAACTAGCTGCGTGTCGAATGCCGAGTGGTCTAAATATACTAGTATCATATAAGTTGTATATATTGGATGGTGTTACACAAACGTAAACATTCGACAAAGTCCAAAACATAATTAACCATTGTAAAACCAAGAAGCCATCGAAACAAACACGTTTGCACATGTGTTCTTTATGAAGTTTAGATTTGTTATTAGGTGATTTCGGTTGAGCTATATAATTTGGTCAACTATCTACTTACAATAAATCAACGTATTGCTTATCATTCCAACTGAGTTCGTGGTGTATTTTATTTATTTCTTCATTTATATTTATCGTGTATTTGCAATGTCGATGCACTGATAGATACAATCGTGGGCATATGCAACAAAAGACAAAATCGGGATTCATCTATTTTGTTGATATGTTCATTGGGGTATAATGCTATATACGGTTATTTTAGATAACATCTGTTGTTATCATGTGTCTAACTCTTTTACCATAAGCCAAAGCATACACAAAATCTCGGAGCAAACTATTTATTTGTTCCATGAAGTAAACGATTTGTGCTAGTCGCTCGAGCTCATTGTTTTTTGTCTGTGTTCAGTGTCTCTGTTTGAAATATGTGTATTAGATTAGAGTAAATATGTTTCGATTTTGAATGAATTTATTTATTCGAAAAGCCACCGCCTGAAACACTGGAGATTTATAACAAGGTTGCATTTTTCATTGCTTTGTATCTGTTTAGAGAAAGAGCGTCAATTTCGTTTCTGTATTGTAGAGGAGTTGGGTTAATTTTGTCAGTGGTTTTGTATTTGGTGTTTGCCTGTGTGTGTGTGTTGTGATATTCGTTTATTCAATGTTTACTGGTTTTATCATTAATAACAACCTGACTATAATAAATATTAGTATATATTTGATATATTTTATTTTAATCAATTTTGTATATTATTTATCATGTGTAATGTACAATAATGAAAACGCGATGAATGAAATGCTCGAATGCAAAGGGGGATTATATTTGTAGTGTATTCGAATATGTGTGCATGTGGCGTCATCAAGATAAAGACAGCATAATGTATGTACGTTATTGGGATGTATGAAACACACGCGCTATAAGTAATGCATATATTTTATAATATTCGTGTTTTTTTTCAATCGGATTGTAGAAGAAGAATAACAACGGACCAATCGACTGGAGCACTGTATATAAGCAGAGCCCAATCGAATTTGGTCAACATATGGATTCTAATGTGTGTGTGTGTGTGTTTTTCCTCGGGTTCATGATTTGGACGTGAACAACCAACGCAGTGCAAAAACACAGTATCAACGAACATTTTTCAACAACAATGACGACGACACGATGACGACACTTACACATTTGTTCGCTCTCCGTTTTTTTTATTCAAGCCGCAGGTCGCGCAAAAAGCACGCACTGCCTGCGGTATTGCTATTTCCAATTGTTCCCACGAATTCTTCTCGCTTTGCTTCGGTGCTCAAATTGTTTAGCGCGCAGCGAGCACAAAAGCACATTGAACTGAACCGAAAAAAACCTCTTTCAACATAACACCCACCCACCCTGCAAATCACGGCGTATTGTTATTTTTTAAAGTGCATGTTTGTGTTACGATTCAAACAATTGCGCGCGCATATTCAACACACAAAACCTTGTGCATAGTTTCGTCGTCGGTTCGGTTTTCAATACTTTACTCGAGTGTTGTTCTGTGTTCTGTGTGCGTGTTATTTCGCCGGCCATGCGTTCATCCCTTATTCAGTAGTGTGTGTGTATGGTATTGTGTGTGGTTTTTGGTTTGCGTTTGGATAGTCGTTGTCTATATATGCACAGCCCCACAGCACATAGCCCCCCCACAAAACGCCGACGCAGACCCAAACGCCACTTTCGCATACAAAAACGCCGGGCATGTTTGTGTGTGCGTTCACGTTCACATGCCTTTGTGACCGCATCGTATAACAAGCAATCTATTATGTGTGTGTGTGTGTGTGTACAGTGTTTGTATGTGTGTTGTGTCAGTGTGTGTGTGCGTGAGCTGAGGGTGGCTTCGGCTCCGAATCTCAAGATGAACCACACACAGCGCAAACGTGACTCGCATATCTTCGGTCTCAGCATCGCACCGCACAAGAACGGATAATAATTTACAGATTCACCATCGCGAGCGCAGCATAGAGCGTAGCATAGCCGGTGTCTGTGAGATGGTAACGGTGTTCATTACACTCGATGCGCGACACACCCCCGATAAACGCACACACAAACGCACACAGACCGAGTATTTGTTCGTGACTATGCTCTATGCTTCTGTATGTGTGTTGTTTCCGGTGTGTTGGTGAGGCGGCTGTGCCTAATGACATCGTTTAATTTTAACAATATAACGCGTGACGACGACTTGCGACAAGGATCCATCCATCCATCATCGCCATTCATCATATCGAATATATAGTTAGTGGAGAGATAGAGAGAGGGAAAAGGAGATGTTTTTTTTTCTCACAAGTATAGTCTGCATTGAATATTATTGTTTCTTTCTGGTATGCTACGGAGTATGTTGCGGGGAGCAGGAACAGGGTGGGGTTCGGTATATAGAATAGTCTGTGTTGGGAGCGTTTGAATGTGGGTGTGTGAGTGAGTGTGTGTGTCTGGTCTCTGGGCGCTGCTCGTACATCATTCTGACTTTACATTATTATTATTTGGTTGACGGAACGCATATGCTGTTCACTTTATGCTTCCGTTTTGTTCGTTTATGCTCCCACTCACTACTTCTCTAATCCTCCGTGTTGGCCGATTCATATTGTTTAGTTCTTGGCCACATCTGAAGATTTCGAAAACATTAATTATTATCGATCCTACAATCATTGTTCTTGTCGATTTATTATGGTTTTGGTTACATGCACTTCTGGAGACTAAAATGTAAAACAGGACGAATTTCCTGTCTTGTGGTGTTCATCCTTGACGAGCGCTCACATTGCAATGCATCACTCATTTACAAAACTGTTCAAGACAATTTTCAAGTGGGGATTTCCACCTTTCTTTTATATAATATATAATGATTTTAGATTCGAAGGATACAACATTACAAAGCGATATATACATCAAAGTCGGCTCGTCGGTCGAACGTTATGCTCAAGCCAATATAATCAATGTTGCGTCTTTGGTTGAATGGACGTATCTTTTCACAGGAGTGACTTGGAACAATGTTTATATATTCGAATGAAAAGCAATTAAGTTGTGCTAAAATTCTCATCGAATTGAGAAATAAAACAGATTTATATTTAGCATATGAACAAGAATCAGTCATCGAAATGTATTGAGACCAACAACTAACCAGCATGAATCGGCCATCTTTAATCTTTGATCGTGTATGCTAGTTTGGTTGTTCGTAAATCTCTCTCACGCGTGTCTCTCCAATTCATCCGGTTATTGTGTTGCGGTGCGATGTGGTGGGGTTTTATGATTGTTATGTTGTTCATGTCAGTAAGTAGTAGTCGTCGTTGGATGGTGGTGGTGTTGTGTGCTTACTACGGATGTTGTCTGTATGTTCTGCGCACATAATAGTATGTACCTCATTTCTATAAATGTTTCAATCACGGTCACGGTCCAGCCGTGCGTCGATGCGTCGACGCTTGATCATCAGCCTCCCTCTGCTACGTCCATCTCCAAACCTCCTCCTCCTCCTCCTCCTCCTCCACAGCCGAATCCTTCTGCACCAGTTTACTTCAGCAGCTGATGGGCACGTTCGTTGGCCACCGCTATCCTCGTCTCGTTCGACTCGCCCTGCGCGCGTAGTTTTCGAGGAAGAAAAGACAAGCAAAACGAAAAACCAAAGCCGGCATGCATGCATGTGATAAGTGGAAACGAATATGTGAGTGCGAGCGCGCGATAGGGATATGTGATCGATAGAGATAATGAGTCTTCGTCCGAGGAAAGATGCGCTCATCAATTCAATTTTCGATGGCTGCATATTGTTTTTCAATGTATGAACTGATTTAAAAAATTGATTCATCAACCAGGCCCGGACGATTGTCTTTATTTCAAGCCATATTTTGAGATATTAGTATCTCAATTCTAGTAGTAGTATCTCAATTCTAGTAGTAGTTTAACGTATAAATAGAATGGACCTTACTTGTGATTCCCATTTTCCTCTTTTCACTGAAAATGTTCAACTGTTTTTGCGATTTCCAGCTTGTATAAACATTTTTTTATAAAATGTGTGCCCTTTTCAAACTCTCTCCATTTTCCAATTTCCATCAAAATAAATACTGGTAAATGTTCAATTGAATGTATAAACTTCTCAATCCACACACAGCTCAGAAAAACAATAAAACAGAAAAAAATTGGGCTGGGGCGTTACGTGTTAAGCACCTGAAACGTTCTTTTATGCCCCAAGATTCCGGGCCTTGTTTAAGAATTCTCCACAAAAATCGTCTGCTATACAAAATCGGTCATTTAGAAGCTTCATTAACTTTTTTTCTTTCCGATTTATCCCATAAAAAATACGTTTAATCTCTGTTGGCCTCTTATATTTTTTGTTCTGATTTGGAAACCCAAATCGAGAGGCCCTGAAATTGTTTGTTGGCTTGATGTAAGGCCTCGAGTTCCAGGTCTTGGTTGTATAATGTGAGCATTACAAAACGTGAACCGATGAATAGTCCCAATAAAACGAAGTGAGTTCCTATCGCATGAACTCCAAAATGACTCGAAAGCTTCGACAACTCCGCGACTTCTACCGACGGCGGCGACCAGACACGATGACCAACCTTCGCATTGATGCGCTCGATCATGTTGTTCTGGTTCTCCAGCTCCGAGCCCATGTCCAGCGCCATGTTCCGCAGATTGCCGATCATCGTGTTCACCTGGCCCATGTTGTCCTCCATCTCGTCCTCGCGTGCATCGTCCTTTTGTATTCTGTGTGCGAGCACCGTGCGCACGTTTTTCGTGTTCGTTTTTTTTTTGGGCGGGGGCACACCGAGAGGCGCACACACAGACACAACAAGAATGATGGCGGCGAGTGCAGGATGTGTGGTGCAAATGTGTATGTGGGTATGTATGCAGATGTTTTTGTGTGGATGTGCGAGTTACGGGTGCGGGTGCGTGCGGTTAGAAGTGTGGTTGTGGTAGAATCGTGGTGGCATGCGTTATGTTGCGTGCGTTTTGGGTGCGGTGGTTTTTATGTGTGTTCGTTCGTTTTGGCCGGCGAGCGTGGATGCGAATGGGTTGCGTTGCGCCGCACAGCAATGAAAAAGATGCGAAACAATTGCGGTCAGTAAAATGTGAATTCGGACAGGTTGTAGTACAGTGGATCGAATAAGTTTTCGAAAAGTCATGAATGTTTAGTGAAATCATCGTTTCTTATTTCTTTCTATAGCATTTTTGATACCGTCCTAACAAAAGAATATAGTCAGCGAGACAATAGCCTATTTTTCAAATAGCCGCCTTCATTGGCTACTAAAAATGCTTTTATTGCAGCATTATCCATAAGTTTTATTTGTAAATCGAACGGTATAGCGATAATTTATGCACGAAGTTTTGTTTAAAGCACGTCTATGGTCTGAGGCTTACTGGCGAACAATTGGCTTCCCGAAAAATCTCATGCGTGGTTATGAGATTCTTTTGCTCACATTTATTTTCAACAAAAATGTTTTCCATAAACTTTATGTTGTCGATCACATACTCAACAAATTCTTACACAAACGTTTAAATTGGAGGTACTAAAAAAACTGAAGAATGCACGATACATTGCAGACTATTTCGCTAAAGCGCTAATAAAGTAGCGGTGAAGAGATGGCTATTCAAAATCTAGTCCAAACAAACGGACTGAATAAAACAGTTATTCCATGTCCTCATAGTTCCATCCAATTTGGTGCACCCTGTATTTAAACTCGTATACGAAGAAATCTTTTTACGATATACTTTTTTTATATGTCACTGGAGGAAATTGGATTAAACATGACTCATTAAACGCATGGAAATGCATTTATAACAGAATGTTGGGCCCTGAAAGCTTTTTTATTACATTTCTACAATCAATAAAAACATTGATGGTTCGTTAATGCAGCTCCTGCTTTGTCGTGTGAAAAGCTAAGCGTGTTAGTGGAGCAACGCATAGCTTCGGTAGTATATTTGACGAAATTATCAGCAATCGGCACCTTATAGAAACTAATA
This sequence comes from Exechia fusca, assembly GCA_024741255.1. Lineage (NCBI taxonomy): Eukaryota > Metazoa > Arthropoda > Insecta > Diptera > Mycetophilidae > Exechia > Exechia fusca. Next base: position 9,649 of record JANTBZ010036644.1, read on the forward strand.
ACGAAAATAACATTAACTAGAATAAAAAATTGTATCATTACAGGAAACGTATCAGAGAAATCGTACACATTTCATCCATATTCATATTCGCGGTGAAAACAATCCATCGAGCCCTTTTTCTACTCTCTCGTATATTTCGATATTTAGGCCTGGAAGAGCGTGTCCTATCGATATAAATTAAATTAAATCAGAACACATTTGGTCTTGTGATCACGCGGAGATATCTACTAACTCAAAATCTATAACCCTTTCATAACATTGAAGTTAAGTTCATAAGTTTATAATGACATGTCTATTTAAATCAATGAACGAACCTAGCACAGTTTGATGGACACAAATCCATAGGTTGAACCTGTAGTACGTTAAATTGCAATAAATGTATTCTAATTATTGTAAATGTCACTTTTCGTAGTCAGTGTAATCTTGAACTGCTCCATAATGTTCAAGAGAATTTGATTGCTCAACGCATGTGACTAACAAATTCTGAAATAAATTGCATTTAGTGCTCTATTTTGCAATCATACATGCATTTTACACGATAAATCTGACATGCTTAATCTGAAAAGTTTTAACTGTAACATAGCTATCTTTATGTTACAATCAGTCTTTCTTGAAAAATAATAGAGAAAATACGAAATAACGACTGGAGAACAAAATCATGACTACCCCGCAAACATATCCGATCCACTGTATCCCATCAACTGATGGATCGACTCGGAGATCCGCCACACATACCTGCCGATATACCCGGACGGCATCATTTGCTGGCCGTCGCCCATCACGCGCTGCGGCTGATTGTTCACCACTTTGCCGTCGTTGTCGCCCTTCCAGGCGCCCTCGTCCTCTTTGAAGGCGTTGTTTCTGTTCGTCGACGGTGGTAAATAAGCGACACAAGCACACACACGCACACAGACACACAATCGAGCATACGAGATGAGTATCCGAAATCAAATATCATTAATCACAGCAGTGGGGTGTCTGGCTGTAAGTATGCGCTATGCAAACACGATGCGTCACTCGACTCCGCCTCATCGCATCGCATCGCATCTAGTAGCATCCTCCTCCTGTCCAACCCAGGTCTCTTCAACGTGTAACTCGGTTAATGCGTGCGGTGGTGGTGTCGATGTCTGAACGATGTCTGAGTGACCTCGAATTTACTACTCACTTCTTCCACGGCAGCACGCAGATGCCGCAGCACTTCTCCATGCCGCTGAGCGCCTTCTCCGCGTCCATCATGTCCGCCCGGATCTTGTCCATGTTCTCCTCGATGCGCTCCAGTTGCTCTGTTCGTTAGTAGTACAAGGCAGTGTCAGTGTGGGTTCGTTGCAGAAAAAAGAGTTTTTTGTCGTTTGTCTGATGTGTGTTTATGTCGGGTTTTTTGTGTTTGTGTGTGGGAGTTTTGTTGTGAGCATGTTGAGTGGTTGGTTTTTTTGCAGTTTGTGGAGGAGGAAAAGTTGCGGGAGTTTGTGTGTGCATAAGCAGATACAGGATGGCGCAAAAGAAATGGGACTATAGAAAGGAGCTGAACAGTTTTGAAATTGTGTGTAGTTCAATTATGTTTTAAAATTCACAAGTTCAAAGATGTAGAATCTAAATGATTTGTTCCGATTCCGACAGCCAGTCGTCTGAGGATTCAAAAGTTGTAAGCTTGTCAGCATAAACCCTTTTGGGATGGTCTAGAACGGCTATATTCCGCGAACACTCCAAACTTTTGTGAAATACCAAATCGACTACATTACATTGAAGTAATTATATGTACACTTGTTGAACAAATTTAAGGTTCATGGAAAGAATTGTTTGTTATTTTCCTTACACGAATTCAATTCACTGCTACAAAATAACGGCTATAGGGAATGCATTGGAACATTGTGGGTATTTTTCAGTATGATTAACTTTAAAACGATCTTTAAAATGAGATAAAATGGTATCTGGCAAATAAAGCTTATCCGCTTTATACTGTCGAGTAATTTGTCCCGTGCATTATGAAAACATAAAAAAAAATTTACTCACTGTATTCATGACGATTGTGCTTTGAAAAAAATTAAGCATCTGTTCGAAAAACACAATCAAATCTGTTTTTTTCATGATCCTTTAATTTGTTCGGTTATTGTTTTTAATTTCCAGGATACTTATGATTGTCCCGGAAATCTGTATCAATTCAAAAATAAAATGTATGGCTGTTTGAATATAAAAGGGCAAATATGTTATCTCTAAGAAAAAGGTAGAATGCGATGAAATAATCGCATTCTCTGACAATGTCGACTCCAAATTAAGTTTGCATGCCTTTCAAAATTGTAGTTCCACTTTTCGCCATCCTGTAATTGCATATTCATAAATTGTCTCTGCTCCGCCGCTGCGACGCTTTCAAAGTTGTTTGGGTTCGTATTTTATGTTGTTATTTTTCGTTCGTGAGACTACACAAATTTACAACGCAGATTCGAGCAAGCCGTCGTCTCATCAGCGGCACATTCGAGCACAGAGACAGCGCAGCATAGCATACAGGCACATTACCATATTACATTACGCATATCCCATTACGCACACACGACGCGTGCACACTAAAATAAAATTCTAGTAGATATATGCTACACATATATGCATGTTCTGTGTCTGGTGAGAGGGAATAGTAGATTCGCCGCTGAATGGTTGGATGAATGGAAACGAGTTCGTGTGACGGCGGCGATGATGACTTGCATGCGATTCAATTTTCAAATCCGATGACGTAGGAAGAGTTCGCGCGTGGGTCGTATTTCGCGCTGGCTGTTCAAGCGAGTGTATCATGTTCATCGTCAGGTCCGGTGGTTTTCGAGTCGAGTGTGTGTGTGTGTGTGTTGGCGTTTGCGGGGCTTCCGACGTAATCGCAGCTGTTTGTCCGTCCGTTCCCATCCATCCCTTTTTCCCTGAGCTGTGCAATGGCTGAGTGAGTTCAGTTCGCGCAACTCTCGTCCGTTAATTCTCTACCGTGCTCGCCTGCAGTATTTAATGGCCAATTTAATGATCATAGCGAGTGATAATCGCGAATCCCACCAAAGCGAGCGCACTCCTCGAATTACAAAGTAAACCGTTTTCGTTTCGCGAACGCTTCGTTTCGTTTACTGCGCGAGTGCTGAGCGTGCAGCACAAATCAAAACGCGATGTACGACAATAAAGAAGGTACTACCCCCTAATAATGCTAGTGATTCAGCAATGAATATAACTTGCTTTCGGTATCGTCACGCTGGACATTCTGAACTTCAAAAAATGCAACTCTAAATCCTCGAAACTCACATCGATATGATAAGGTGGGGCAAGTTTTGCCTAAAAAGTTTGACGAGCTTCAACGTTTTTCAATCAATTTCGAAATGGTAACAAGCAATCGAGAGTCCATTTATCTAGCTATATTGTTGCTAAACATTATTGCCCTGTATCGAGTCTATACTTCGAGCTATACTTCAAAAACCGAGAGCATGTTTTTTTGACGATTTTAAAAAAGGTGCGGTAAGTTTTGCCTCCAGCCAATTGTG
>JANTBZ010036755.1:0-13151 GCA_024741255.1 Exechia fusca
ATTTTTAAAAATTTTTAGACCCTTTTTGGTTATCTTTTTAGCAGTCTATCACTATTTGTAGACTCTTTTAGTCTCCTTTCCATAATGTATAAGTTTACATAAAATTGCTTACTGCAGTCAATACATTTTCAACTAATAGTACAAAAATCGCAAAAATAGTTCGTTTGGAAAATCAAATTAGCAGCACGTTCAAGTCTGCACACAATTTATAGTTTATCTATCTATGATTCGCATGTTCTTCACAAAATATTTCGACTTTCCGGTTCTGTATAGTCCAAGCAAATATACCAGTAGCGTAAGCTTAAAACTGGAATTATTTAATTGCTACGAGAACAATTTTCACGTTTTTAGACAAATTTAAATAATCATTTCTATACTTTTTGGGACCTTAAACGGTCTTTTTTGGGCCATTAATTTCCGGGATTTGTTCATCACGTACTATTACCAGCAAAACACAAAAACAAATAAGAAGTTAGGGTTTTAGAATCCTGAAATAGGACTTGAAAATATGAATATCCGCATGTTGATTCACAACCAAATTAGTTTCGCCTTCACGTACCGACTTCAGACTTTTTTGTAATCACATCCAATGATTTAAAAACATATATTCGGTAGAAAGGAACTGAAAATAGTTGGTGCCGGGTACTGAGGTCAGTGAGAATAATGTCAATTGACATAAATTGACATAACCTTATATTTCATTTTACGTATAACTCACTATAATTGTTTTCGTTAAAAAAAACTGTTTACTCAGGTTGAGTTTTACGACAAAATCTAGTTTTAATCCCTTCGAGACTGAAACAGGATTTTTTATTATAGTGAGTTTTACGTGAAATTAAATTTGAGGATACGTAAACTGATATCAGTCCCAACGACATTAGTACACGGCCCTTAGTAAAAAAAATGCAAATAGGCACATAGTAAATTCAAAATAAGGTGCATGCATGAGGAAAACAATATTCATACGTTCAACGTTTAGCATAATCGTGGAAAGTCAAGTCTCATCTCCACCAAACCTCTGGGTATTGCCCAACAATCACTGCGAATAATGCAACACTCACCTTCAACGCCTCGTACTGCTTGCGCTGAATCTCAATCGAGTCCTGCAGCGTCAGCGCCACCACCGCCTGATTGCGCAGCACCGGAAACGTCGCCGCCGTGTTCTCCCAGTGCTTGCCCAGCGGTCGCGGCGATTTTCCGCCTGGCGACGTCGATGCATGCTCAATGATCGTTTTGTGCGGCAAGAAGCGCTCGCGCTTCTTCTCGTGCCGCTCGTCAATGCTGCACATGTACACCGCATGCGGTTCCAATTCCGCAGGTTCCTTGGCCGTCGAATCATTCGCCTTCTCCGCCTCGAACTCGGCGATCTGCTCGCGATCGGCGGCCGTTATCAGAGATTCTTCCGGCGCCTCGACCTTGACAATTTTCGCCGTTTGTCTGGACTGGGCCAGCAGTTTCAGTGGATTGCGCTCGTCCGCTTCGGCCGATCGTTCTGCATCTGCGGCATCAGCATCGGTGCCCGCTTCTGGTCCAGCCGGAGCGCCGCCGCCCATCCGGCCGTTCCACTCCATCTGCGTGGTCAGCCGCTTGCCGGTGGCGGCGAGATTGAGCGCCGAGAACAGTTCGGAGGCCTGCTGGACGGCATCGCGCGTGCTCAGCTCGTCGCAGACGCGCTGGTGCAGGGCGCGGATGCGGACGCCCTTGTCGGGCAGCGTGGCGAGGCGTTTTCTGTGCCGAAGTGGGGTTTGGCGGGTTGCAATTGAGGTCAGTGGCGGATTCAGAGGGTTGAATTGTTGCATTTATCACCATTAGTACTAGTAATGATCATAATTGAGTTGAATCAATCGAAAATATCATCTAATCAACAAACTCCAAAGACTCTGGAGTACGAAAAGATTGGAGAAGTTGTAGCAGTGGCAGTGGACATTAAGTGAAATATTAGAAAGCATTGGCCATTCATTTCTCATTTCATTACAACATACAAAATAGTTGTTTGATGAAATTAAGTGCCGTTTTCGCGTTCATATAGCTTTGGAATTTGCCGTAGAAGCCGCATTTTACCTTGTAATCGGTTCTGTACAAATTCGGGAAAATATGTCTAGCCTCCCACCTAACCGAATCCAGGATCAGCGCCTGATTGAGGTGACGATCTTCGCTGAAAAGCAATTTAATCCGGTACTCACTTGTTGGCCAGCAGGTGCATTTGGCGGTCGCGCATTTCACCGAGTTGCGCAACCGTGTAGATGGTGAGGTCGGTCAGCGGTTTGTTGTCCGAGGGCAGCGAGGGCATGAGTTGCTTGGAAGGGCCGGAAGGGCCGGCGATGCGGGGGGCAGCCGTTGAGGCGCTCATCGTTGAAGAATACCGTATTTGCGCGAACTTCGCCGAACTTGCCGAAATGACGATATGCGAATGCGATGCGTCGATGATTGCGATGATTGTTTTGGGTTTTGGTTTGGTTGCGCAGTGTTGCCAGTTGCCAACTATTCAGTGCAGTTTCAGAATCTCGATGGGATATTTCCCCTTCGCGCACAGCTGACTCGCAGAAACGGCGCGATTTCGGCGCACAGTGTATGTCAAAATTCGCGAATACCAAATACCAAACGTGTGCAACTGCGACAAAAAGTTTAAAAAATATTATTGCAAATACTATTAATTCTTTCGATCCTAATTCCTCCAAATCGGATGGCCATTACATATTCTTATTGTAATATGTAATATGTTATTCGATTACGAGCTTATGTTATACTAATACATTTTAAACATATGCTCTATTTTTTTGGTTTACAAGAGATGGAAAAGAGATGGAAAAGATGCAAAATTATAATGTTGCACTTTTGATAAGAAACTTCAATTCTATTATCTACAAAAAAAAGTCTAAGTAAAGTCTTATCCGCATCTAATGGTAGAGCTTTTATACTTTTGACAAAAAAATTAAGGGCCATAACGATTTTCGTAGATTTTTTTTCGAATGATTAGGATTCGTGCTCAATTTAATTACCATCCAATTGAGTATACGTTTATTGAGTTTTTAAATGTTATGTCCTAATATAAACCATTCACGAAACACGAATACTTTTTTATAGTGGGTGAAATAAAATATATCTCACGGCTCACGGTATTAATTGTTCGTGTTTCATGTTTGAAGGTATCATAATTATATGATACCTAACTAAACACGAAATACCGATATTTTGTATGGAGAGTGAAATCAACAACAATTCCCCATACATAAAATCGGTATTCCATGTTTGGTTGAGAGCCCAGGCAGATATTTTTATTGGCATGTGTTCAATTAGCTCGACAATTTCTCTATATATTTGAAAGTCGATCCTTCTACATCGCTCATAGCCAGAGGTGAGACCTTTCAGCAACGATTTTTCTCGAATACATAAAAATGAGTTGCATTCGACATAACTGTATCATAACAATTGGTTTAAGTTATCCCTGATCAAATGAACGGACACGTCTTATACAATTTCCTAGGCGTATGTATTATTATGACTTAAGGTAGTATAACAATACTATAAGTATAATGTAATCGCACAAGCGCGGACGTTTTGTTCGGTCGTCGCCGCCGCCGCCGCCGGCGATCTGGTGTACAAGGGAGAGAGCCCCATTTAGATGAAGACGTTAAGATTAAATGACCGACAGTAGAACAGTTAGTTAGCTAGGCCATCAAGTGCATTTGAGTGTACACACGCATAATCAGCAAGCAGCGACAGCGTGCAGAAGTCACACACACACACACACACACACGCGAACACCGCGTGAGGATTTAATTCGGCATTTGCTGCAACCGGTTTTTGTTTGCGCGCAAGAGCGCATGATTGATGCAGACACACTTGCGTTTTTATGATCTCTGTCTGTTGTGCGCACGCACGCAACACACAACGCAGGCCTGAATGATGATCTGCTGAGATTGTGCCGGGCACGCAACGGTCGGCGTCGGCACTTTGCATGCTCGTCGGCGCTTGGCGTGTTTGGCTTGGCGCGATGCAGTTCTGCAACGCATGCGCGTGCGTGTTTGATGGATATGTCAGGCGCGGAGGGAGCCGTATAATCAAATAATTATGCACCAAGTCTGCGGCGGCGCTTGGGCGCGCGCTCGGGTGCATTAGGAGGAACTGTGTGTCCATGTGTGTGTGTGTGTGTGTGTGTGTGTGTGTGTGAGTGTGCCAACTGTGCACGCTATGCTGTACGCGCGGCGCAAGCGTCAAACTATAGTAATCTCATTAAATGCCATTTAGTTGGTTTCCAAGAGAGAGAGACTTATCCAAAGTGTGTATATGTTATACAGGGTGGTCATTTTAGGACTAGCTTTTTGAAACATGGTTTTTCAGACGAAGGCTGACCTTTTCATAAAACAAATGATGCAATTCGAGAGAGACTGATCTCCGTTCAACGATATAGTTGAATTTTATTAGATCAAATCACTATGAATGGTCCTTATTTTATTTTAACGTGAACTGTGAATGATATAAATTTAGCTCCGCTGTATTCGATTGCAAACCTGAGCAAAACATTCTCATGGAATATGTTGAGTTGAAATGCTGATCTAGGAATTGAAGGTATTGATCCGCACTTCATTTTCTAGAGCAACATTTCAAGATATTGCCATCAGGTGACGCAGTGTGAATTGATGTTAAGTTTCAAAAATTTAGTCTATTTGAGAACGTGAGCGCGCACGCACGCAGATTCGATTCTGTGACTTCTGAGCTTCAACGAAAAACAAAAACCAATTTGATTTAAAACTATTCACTGAACCTATTTATCAAGGATTCACCATTGTTGCAGTTTACCGTTCGTTAGAGTCCAAAAAGGTGAACAATATCACAGAAATATGGGGAGTTGTGGTTTATATTGTCTACGCTTTTGAATTAAAGTGAATCGGAAGGTGTGTTCTATGTAATAAACGTAATCATTGAAAAATATGGGGTTACACTCGATATTTTCATGTTATATGTGCTGAAGCTAATGCAAAGACGGATTTGTGGGGTCGAAATAACATTTTCATCCTCTGATTTTAATGCTTCTATCAAGCATTCCTAATGTCGATGTTATAAATTCCATAACATGTAAGTGGAGCATTTAACTTGAGGAAAGATCGTCGTCCCAATGTATCTAATTAGTCAATCAATTTGGTGGACAATTTGAGTTTAAATAATAAATACATCATACAACACAAAATTTTAGTTCGAAGCAAATTCCCCTTCTCGGAGTATACTTCTAGATCTCTCCCTGCACACATCTAACACACACACCCAAGTTCTTACGTGCTCGCTTCGTCAGCGTGCAAATTATGTGATAAAATCGCATTTATACGATCTGTGCGTGCGTGCCACAGCCAACGTGCTCACGCACAAACTACGTGAGCATGCGTTTTTTCTTCTCCGCCGCTTTGCAAAGTGCGTGCTCGCATGTTCGTGTGGTTTGCTGGGTATGCGCGCGCATAACGTTTGTTTTTTTTTATCTCCCCAGTTCGCCGATAGAATCGCATGCGAAAAAACGTCACTCTCATAATAGATTGTTTATTATTAAACAGCTGCGGAATGGATGAAAAAACGAACGAACGCCACGCACACTGACCGACCAGTAGTCGTCGGTCGACGTTGCCAACGGCATCCAGTAGAAGTCAGTAGCAGCAGCAAGTGCACCTCCGAACAGAAGCCGCGTGTCGCAAGTCGCAAGTGCAGCAGCAGTAGCTAATGAGTTTGCTTAGGTAACGAGCATAAGCGCCGTGTGTGTGCATTCTTCTCTCGATCTCGCGCGCACACACACACGCTAATAAATACGCATTATACCGGGACCTTTGCACAAAACGGCAAGCAAACGCTGCATTTACTGTGTATTGGATTGCGCAGTTTTTTTTGTGTGCAATCGCCATCCTCTCTCAGACGCGCAAGCGCACACTTTAATGTATGGAAATCAATTATAACCTTCGTCGTCCGCGAGTTCGTTCGACGGTGGTTGTTGGCGTGTGACACACTTATGCTAAACGCGCGGCGTCCACGACGTCGGCGAATGTAAATAAATCGTTTTTAGGCGTAATTATGATGATGATAATGATGATGGCGCTGCAGAGCGACTGGCTTCAGTCGGCTATGCATGTCGCGATTGATTCGCGTTCTATTCGTTTGAACCAAACACAAACATGCCGCGCATTTTATTGGCAACAAATTACTCTGTGCAAGTTTGCCGGCAAAGTTGCGCCGGGAACACGAGAAGTAGATAAATCGCGCGCGCTCTGTATGCAGCAGCAGCATCATTTGGTCCGGACAAACTTGTTCGTGTGGCAGACTGTCGCACGAGCGATCCGCAAGCTGACAATGGACTTCCTTCCTTTCGGTTGACGAAGATTTGTGTGCTCTGATCCGTTTGACTTTAACATTATCCAGTCCCCGGGACCGACGTGCTCGCTGGATTAAAGTCATTGCATACAAGTCGAGACATATGCTCGAGCACCGCAAGAATAACACGAATATCGTCCAAATCCGCATGTTCAACCTAAGTGGCCAACTTTGGCGCAAATATGTACACGCGCACAGATAAACACGGCCGCACACAAATGACCGGTGCATTTATCATAACCCACACAGCATAGTATACTAGGGGTGTACATTGAAAGTCACGATATTTGTCCGTGATATTCAAATGCGTGCAACTGGAGAACTGTTAAATTCAATACATTCGGATTTTCACTAATCGCTAGTTAGACATCCCTGGCATTACTAAACACATTACTAGGTCCAATAAATACAAGGTCCATTGGAGTAAACAGAACACGACATTATCAATTGATTTGAAAAAAGTCTATGCAGTGCTCCGCAAGGGCGAAACTCATCGACATAATGTTTTCACATTTCATGCATGCATGTATAAGGAGTTAGCCGCGCGATAATATAATAGATTAAACTCTTGAACGACATTTTGGGACACTCATTTCACTTCAAATCCCATCTTGGCGATTAGTGCGATTAGTTTTGCAATCGTAGACTAAATGCATAGACATATTCATGAGGTGAAACTTGTTATCTATGAAATGAAGCTGCTGGTGGATTGAAAAACCCATTGTGTTTCTTACATTGATTCGTTTAAATGAAATTCAGGTGCCTGGATTTGTGTCGCTTTTAATTTGTTTTAATTCCGACCTGCAACGACATTAATAGCACGACCAAAGTAATCTAAATTTTTTCAATAATAATATTAAGAGCGTCCCAGAGCAATCACCGCGAATGTTCTTTCTTCGACACGGACATTGACATCTTTGGTCTCAAATAACAACCAGACGATAACATTTGAACCCGAATTGAGATTTGGCATCTTGTAGCTGCTGTGAAAACCTCCAAGACAAGCCATATTCCAGATCACTATGTCAACGCGTTCGGCAGAGATGAACTTTGGAGCAAAATCGAGGCTTCACTGCACACCCCTAGTACACACAGAACAAATCCCGCCAACACACCGCAAAAATGGTGCGTCGTCGGCGTCGACAAGTCGTCGACAGTGTTTTATTTCGGATAAATTGCATCGCATATGTGTGAGCGCCGAAGGGGGCATTTGTTGTCTAACAAATGTGCCGGAATCCCTGTATCATATGTGCGGCTGCGGCCGGCGTCTGCGCATATTTGTAACAATTTGTCAGAGCATATACACAAAACGCGCGGCGATTGTGCTGTCTGCTGATGGTGGCGGAGGCAGGGCGAAAAGGGTCGTCGGACTTATTATTCAATTTTTCGACGCACGCGAATAAAAGAATTGTGCGGATGCACGCGCATTTGGGTGGGCATTCTGCCAGCACATCTCACGTCCGAGATGCTATCAGCTGACGTGTGTGGCAAAACGGTCTCTGTATCTATTGTATGCATATGAATGCCCGAATGTCATCCATCGCTATTCATTAATTCGTTTGCTATGTCGTCGCAAGAGCCGACGTCGTTTCCGCCTGCGCATTTTTCTAATTTATCTATTTCAGATAGACCATCATTTGTCGATAATATCACCCCCACTTACGAAAAGGGCGGCAGCGGCAGCCGATCGTAAACTAGCTGGCGAATTTTGAATACAAACGTCTTGCGCGCTCGTTGAGCAAGGTCTTGGAGGGATGTTCGAGCGTGCGCCGAGAACTGTCGCCTGCATTTGATATATTTGCCCATGGCAGCAGCTACTTTCGACGACAGCGCCGCGGCATGCCCAAGTTCCGGGGTGTGTGTGTGTGTGACTGTGTGCGACTAATATGAGTTTCACCCTCACGCTAGGCGACAACCGCGACGACGACGACGACGACGGCAACGGCTGTGGCAGAGCTCTTGCCCCGAAATGATATATGGCCGACACGACTTTGCGAATTATATTCGCATGTATTACAATCGTGTATACTCGCAGTCGTCGGCGTCGTCGTCATCGTCGTTTGCCTCCACATAGCGATATTGGCTGAATAATTGTTATGCAAGCACCTCGTCAGAACAGGCACTATAATGACAATAAAAAATAATTCCACGTCGCATTGCAACCGCAACCGCAGCACACAGGCATTTGACTCGTTCGGCGATAATATTTAATTGTCCTGTGGTGGTTTGAAAACCACCTCATAAACCGGTGAACATGTCGCGTGTGCGCAATGAGTATTTATGGAGACTATGCGTGTGTATCGAATCGAGTATCAAGTGTGTTATTGAATGTTGACGAGGCATTTATGTTAAGCAGCGCCCCCCGGGCGGTCGCGGCGACAGAATCGGTCTACGCAAAATCATTAACAAGCATGAGGCAATGCGTTCGACAACCGACAACGTGTCTCTATGGTATCAATTTGAAATTAGCTGTAGAGTAGATTCCCCTTCAATCGGTCACTTTTCGTAAAACACTCGTTGCGGAGATATTTATCAACCGATTGTCTAAAACTAAATTTCTTCTAGTTTTCCTATTTCCCTCTATACATTTTGTCATTACAAGCTTTTCATCTATAAACTAACGGCACTCTGCTAGGAACAAAACACCGAAGGCATGTTTTTACGTCGTGTAACATGTGTTATGTTCCAAATAAACTTACATATCTCGATAAACAATTGCATTTAAATATCTTAAACTATATTCGTGTTGAGCCTTACATTTCCCAACAGATAAAGTTTATATTTGTTTTGTTTACATGTTATTCAAGACATGTTTTGTCGTAAAAAAATAGTTTTAAAGCCAGTTGATTGCCACTTTCACAAAACCAGCTATAACAAATATAATTTAGAAGATAAAAAATCGTGCTTTTGATCATTTGCGTAAATCGAAAATGTTAACCCATGTATCAAAGGACATCATATTTGGACTATTCCTTCTAAATTGTTTGACGATTTTAAAATTTAGCGAGTGTCCGATAGAAAGGGGCATCTACACTACTCTTATTGGTCTGCGTGCATGTGTCTATTCGGTCTGTGTGTGCCCCACAAATGCGTTGTCGACGCCCGGGTAATTGGGTGCGCGACAGGTCAGTGCTGTGCTGTGTGCTCGGCGCTCCGCTTCGTCGCCGCCGCCACCGTCGTTGACGCTTTGCGCGCGCGCGCGCGCACGCATATGATTATATTATAGGTGAAAATTGCTGCGCGAACGCGCGCCTGAGCAAACAACACGCGATTGCATGCGAGAGCAATTATTCTATTGCGTTACACAAATATACGGTTCAGTAGTATGCGATTATAATGCGCCGCACTTTCGCATACATAAATACGTCATCGCGTCCACTTGGGTGTATGGGTTTAGAACCGTTAGGTAGCATAACGAAACCTGTGATAAATCGAACGAAAATTGAATGTGGACATTATTTTTGTATCTTCAAGTCTGGGGAATTACGTGAATGAAGTATATATATATTTATAGTCGTAGAAAAGAACGCATGTTTGATGCGATTATTCAGAAGTATTTTGTTCCGATCCGATGCTCGAATGCTCGATTATTCCATAACCTAACAACTGTCGTAGGTGCGCTCAATTAACGCGCGAACTAAATTATAACTCACTGTCCACTCCATACACACAACAGTGTCCACATTGTCCGCGATTCTGACGATTCTATTCAAAACGTTTGTATCAAATGAAAATGCCACACAAACACAGTCACAAACACTCTGGGTGACTAGGCGCTTCCGGCTGCGTTGTCTCGGCTGCGTTGATGCGTGCAATTATGAATATGACGCGCTTTGTGTGTGCTGCACACACCACTATTGCCCAGATGTGTTGATGTGATGCCACACAGACACTTGCACATTGCTGCGCTCTGAATGCGCTGATGCGCTTTTGTATAATTAAACAGACAAAACTTGCCATAGAGCACACACACGTCAACACAAACATTCAGCAGCAGCATATGATGTGATTAAGCGATATGCATCATATGCGGAATATGCAATTATGCGAACGCGCACGCACGCAGTGTAATGAATTTTCGCATGTTATCATCATCGTTCTGTTCTCTCTGCCTCGGTTGGAATGTGCAATAGTGGTATGTCGCACGGATGGTGTCATTCGCTGCAAATGCACCAGCATGTCCGCGTGTTCAATTGAAATGGTGCATCCGTATGGTGCACGATTGTTGTTCCCACACGCACGCACCCAAACACAAACATGTGTTTGACACATTTCGTGCGGATCGAGAGCGCTTTTCGCTTCGCCTCGCATAAAGTAAATCATAAAACCGCACATCTCGCATTTAATTCCCATGGGTTCCAGATCGTTACTGGGCGCACGCAAGCACGAACAAGTGAGCATTATTCAGTGGCGTAGACGTGATTATCCGCTGGGGTAGTTATGAAAATTCCGACGTAAACGCAACTTACTAATCTATAAATTATGCACAAATCACTATAAAACGTGCATTCAATTGTATTTCGAATGTGCTTCAGTGAGTACAAAATTATGCGACGAATTACGTTGCTTACGCTTTAAAAAAAATAGTGAACGTAATTACTGAATGTGTTAACACACCGGAAAGCACTCACGATTGCAAGCAAAAAATCTCGATAACGTTGCCAATGATCCTTACGTATTAATTGGCCGAGGTTCCTTCGATTGGAAATCAATTGTGTGTAACTCAACATAATTGAAATAATTCATTTTTAAATGTAATCATGTCCATAAGAGAGAGAGTCCCGAAGGGCAAATAAATTCGGATTTATTATTCGATTATGTACACATTTTGTTGAATAAAATGCACCCCGAATCCTGAAAAGCACATTTCCATCTAGATTTAGTGTATACAATTTCATTTTGTTCCCGCTCTGCGTGGTGTTAAACACCCCGAAAGACACTGTGTGGCTACGCCAATGGCATTATCCGCACGTTGCCAAACACTTGGTCGTCGCCGATACGCACTTGCGTGCACTTTCAACGCCCCGAAATTCGTGTATTACCTTGCTCTGGGCGGCGTAGTCGAGGGCGAGCATGCAGTCGTTGTATCCGGACTCGGTTTTGATCGTTGCCGACATCGGGCCGCAGAACTGGCCGACGCCGACGCCGATCTGGCTCTCGCGGTACCACGGATACATGGCGATGTCGATGATGTGAAGTTGAAGTTCGCTGACCGTTGGTGATTAACGCGCACTGCGATTTTTTGGTCGATCGTTCAAACTCCCGATGGAGCTGAATTGAATGCAGCAAAAATTACGCACTATAGCTCTGTAAATGTATCACACAAAAACACACACATTAAAATTGGTCATGCCACTGTCGATGTCACTGTCACTGGCACTTGATGTGGATGTGGTGGTCTATTGCGAATCCGCCCCTTCGATGGCAACGCGCGACGACGACCGGCGACTTTGTTGGATATGGTGTGGTTGGTCGGACGGCGATTTGGTAGCGAAGTTGATTTTTTGTCGCTCTCACTCTGTCGCACCTGAGAAGCAGGCATTTGCACATACGCGCGTACATAACACACATAACAGTACACACGTGCACTCGGTCCTAGATCTCGGACCAAATGATTTTATTGCACTCTACAGCTAGTTCTGTACACACTTCCTTGTACATACTTGTTTGTTGAAGCCGTACCAATATTTCAACTACACCTAGATTGAGACTAATCGAAAGTGTGAACAGTGAGTGTATAATAAGAAGTTGATTATACTTCATGTGAGAATTGTCGCCAAAATAAATAAATGACATTCGATGAATATTAATTTTGACAATTATGTATAGCAACAACAACAACAAATTGATATAAACTCAATATAGAAGTTTTGATTATTTATTCGTAGAACATGTTTCTAGACAGATGATTATGGTTTCTGTATGGATGTAGGGTAAAGTGGGGCAAGTTTTGCGGGGCGGGCAAGTTTTGCCTCGCCTATTTCACGTCATTAAAATGGAGATAGTCGACTTAATGTAGGATATTGTGTGCATTTCATAGGACGCTTCCTTTAGATATAGATTCCGTTACGATAGGGCCTTGAATACATAAGTCATAGCACTATATGTGTCTTTGGTGTGTTTGCTTCCACAAATCATCTCCAATTAATGTGCTAGGAATCACAAACGCTTGGGCTTCGAAGCAAAATTCATGAATCAACCCGAATCTGTTTTTGTTGAACATTCTCGTGGGAATCAAGGTCTATCGCTAACGAATACAAGGGGTGCAAGTCTTGCATGACTTTTTTTTGTAAAACAAAATATTATTTATTTTTCGAATATGAATTTTAAAGTTTTGTACACAATCAAATGGAGGCAAACCTTCCCCCTTTTTTATATCGTAAAAACATGCTACGGGAGAATAATGTCCAGCGAAATAGATAAATAGTCTATCGATTGCATTTTACCATTTCGAATTTGATTCAAAATAACAGACGTGGGAGCTCGTCAAACTTTGTTGGCACACCCTACCTTATCCTACTCATGTTCATGTTCACAATCCAATTTCTTAACGGTTTCTAGTTTGAAAAAAAAACGATTAATTTCAATGAATATTCGGGCGGTATATTAACAAATGAAGTTGAGTTTACTTGTCCACATACTTATTACAGCTACTGTATGCTTGATAGTGTTCGTAAATTGGTATAGGTATGTTTAAAAATAATTGTACTCGATCTGACAAACTGTTCAATCAATCATGTTTGGTGCTACAACCCGTAGGTCTTGACCTCCCTTGTATACTCCACTTGTATTTGAAGAGTAGC
>JANTBZ010036866.1:0-13142 GCA_024741255.1 Exechia fusca
TTATAGGACACTAAAACCGAGATTTTGAACACAAATTTCGACAATTTTGTTCTATCTCTATAAATAGAAATCTTTGTCAACTTCGGTTGAAACATCATCACGCTAAGACTAGCGAACCAAAATATTTTATGAAAGTTGGCTTATATGTTGAGATCAACCCAAGGATGGTATGTATACCATAATTAACTCATTTCCGTTGTTGTGTGGTTTATGACGAGACCATGTTCGCAAGCTAGTAACATCATAACAAATTCTTGGCGGCTGCAACTATAGCCAGCGAAATAAGATTACCGCCTTCTATCTACTTAGGTGGTTTTCTCCAAAAGCCTTCCAACCAACCAAATTATATTGCACGCCACACAAATACAAATTTACACACCTACTATGTTAAACCCAATATATTGAAATAGCATCGCTTGAGCTCGGCAATATCATAAATTTGGTACATCGAGAAAGTTATTATTATTATAAACACATTCTATTCTATTCGAGGAATATCGAGGAATATTCGAG
The DNA here is from genome assembly GCA_024741255.1 of Exechia fusca. Classification (NCBI taxonomy): domain Eukaryota; kingdom Metazoa; phylum Arthropoda; class Insecta; order Diptera; family Mycetophilidae; genus Exechia; species Exechia fusca. Next base: position 514 of record JANTBZ010036866.1, read on the forward strand.
GAATATCGAGGAATATTCGAGGAATATCGAGGAAAATTCGAGGAATATCTTAATTCACTAATTACTCAACTTTTTGTGAAGTTTGAGTATTCGAATTCGAATGTCCTCAAAACGTTACACGAACTTGTGTATACTCATTGAATACATTTGAAAATATCCAACCGAGTTCCATTCATGGACCAATTAAATTCAATTCAATTGTCCGCTTCTATAGATGGGTTAATATTGTCGATTTGCGCACATGCTCAGAGCATGATTTTTTAACTTCAACATTTCAATAGTTATAGCTGATTTTGTAAAAGTGACATTTTCGCTTACTATTTTTTAGATTTTATCTATATCTGTTAGCTATATCTGTTTGGAAATGTTTTGCCCAACACGATTATGGCTTCTGATTTGTTGAAATGTTATTTTTCATCGAGATACTTGAGTTTCAGTGGAACAACACACATGCCCCTGCATTCGGACACTTTGCGCTCTTCATACCTTCTTCGGACATGCTTCGTATATCATGAGATTTTTTACTGAATTCGATCATGCATTTGCTCATCTCGAAAAACAACACAAACTAGAAGAATGAGACATAATCTAGTTAATATAAATTTATTGTTCTCATTATATGTTGAATTTCGTGTAACGCAGGCTCTCGAAAAAAAGTAACCGATTGAAGGGGCGCACATTTAAACACGACGTCAAACATGCCTTCGGTTTTTCGATCCTAGACGAGTGCCGTTAATTTATCCCAAGAAACCTTGTATCGACAAAATGTGGGGAAGGAAATTTGATAACTAAAATGTTTTTTGTTTTTGAAAATCGGTTGGAAAATACGACCAAAAAGTGTCCGATTGCAGGGGCATCTACTCTACCAAGCATAACACCTTTGGTCGGCTATTTGGACAACCGATAAATTCTTTCTTACCTGCAGCCGTCGCCGCCTCCGCCGCCACACCATACACGCCGTGCACGAACCGCTCCGCGCCGCTGTCCAGCGCGTCGGCCTGCCGCAGCAGGGCGGCGCGCCGCCAGAACTGCCGGTGGCTGCGGCGCCGCACCCACGACTCGACGACAATCGCATAGTAGGCGAAGCCGACGCCGCAATACTTGACCGTGTCGTTCAGCAGGCCGAACATGTCGCGCGGATTGAAGACGGCCGCATGGAAGGCCAGCACGGCGGCCGCCTGCAGGGTCGCCACCACCAGATGGAAGCCGCTGGTTAGGGCGTGCCCGTTGAACCCGGTCGACGACGACGACGACGACGACTTGGAGCTAGGGATGCTCAGAATATATCGAATAATCGATTAAATTGAGTCTAGTATTAAGGTTTTTTGCGACGATGTTGTACGGGCTTTCGCATTTAGTGATATTATACACCGTTTCAAAGATCAAGACTGCGCCTTTCCGATGGCAATTAGATTGTTCAATTAGGTGCGTGCATACAAGATATATAGTCGATCGAAATAAGGACCTCCAACCCATAATCGATTTTTGATTTCGATCATTTTTTGAAAATCTGGAAAACATACAGCCGCTTCCACATGATTGTTACCAAGAAAATTAGGCTTTTGAGGCTTCATATCTGGTCTCATATTCTGGTCTACATGCGAAGTCTGACCATTGTCAGGCACCCACGAAAGGAACGGCCGGCCCTTCTGAAAGTAATCATAAAATAGCGCCACAATTGGTTGTTACTTGTTACCATGCGGCAATTGAACTATGTGTCATGGCTAAACTGCTGATAAATTTAAACAATGTTTTGAAATTTTCTAACATGATTCTATACACACAAAAATTTAGTTCAACTGTTTATTTTGGACTGTTCCAAAGTTAATCATCGGGCCCTAAAACGCGAAAAATTCAACGTCCTTGGTCAAAACTCTGGAAGATAGAAAGCCGATGTTCTCGTATTTTTCCGCATCAACGTTGTCTGGCGGTTGCTATGAAAGCAACGGTAGGAAATAACAAACAAACATATCGGCAGATATCAAGCAACGGTAATGCGAAATAATTACGAGAAAAACAGCTTCCAGTGTTTTACAACAAGGACGCAGAAATGTTGGCATTTTGAAGTCCCAATATTGAACTTTCCACAAATATATTCAGCTCATTTAGGCAAGCCAGATATCAGATATCAAGCATCAAACTTCGAAATTTCCTAGGTAACATCCATGTGGCAGCGATTGTAGTTTGAAAATACGCAGAGTTTGGTTCATTTGAAAATATCTCAATAACAAAATATTCTGATATCTGGTCAAGAACTCACTCAGATATAAAACTGTTCCATCGATCGTTTGTTGGGTTGTAGTAATCCTTATGAGTTTTTATGAAAATCGTCGTGCCGCGAAGATATTTTTGAATGGGTTCCTACGCTCTGGAGCTTGAGTTCTATTTTGGCTACTAAATATTCGAATACTCCGCAAAACGCATAACATTTGTGCCGGAATTTCAGTGCTTTAAAAAAATCGTCAAGCAGTGAAAAAGTTGCATAAGACATAATTGAAATTGGTCTGTGAAGCAGAATTTCGATTATATAAATCAAGTTTTCTCCGAAACATCGTCAATATCCACATCCCTACGTGGAGTCGAAGATGGCTGTCGGACAGCTGCCGATGAGCTGGTAGAGCAGGATCATGAAGCGGAAACGCTTGCGCTGCTTTGGCGGCCGGAGGAGGTGGAGCGGACGCGACGGAGACATTGCGGCGAATGGCGTAATCCGGACGAATGCTGGAGCATTTGTGTGGCATGGTCAAGCAATCGCGAAAGCATGTGTTTTGTATAATTCGGTCATTAGCGTATGGCCTGGATTGTGAGAGACCACTAACTTTGGTATTACCCAAATCCATTAACATCTCTGTGACCTGATATGATTGAGACGTTATGGACTTAATAGATGAAATTAGACAAACAGGTGCAATACGCGATGCGCGATATGAGGTGTACATATTTTTCCGCATACTTTCTAGACGTTCAAGTGTCCCATTTCGACTCTAAACATTCTGTGTTTAGCAATTACTCGCAATACGATAGCAATCAAAATGAAATTTGTTGAAAGTAAATGATTGGCCGTGAATAATGAAATGAGGAATGCCATACGCAAATGGACTAGTTCATTTATATTTTTTTTGCTCATAACTTTCGCCACAGTGCCCATTGGTTGAACTTTGCTAAAGTTTCACATTTTAAAATGTAGTAAACAATTGAACACACTAACAAGGGGAGGTCACGCACGTGTCGTTATGGATCACAGTGAGCGTCTGGCTGGTGATACTATCTCGAATGCAGTGCGAATGCAGTAAAAATAGAACACATTATCATTCACGGAAGCATGATTCTAATATCTCTGGTATATAATGTAAAGCGTACGCACAGATTCACAGACAAAAGTCGATGCACGAATCTCTCTTTGACAATTCTAAAATAGATCAGTATACACACAGAAACGTCGTCGTATGCAAATTCTCAAGAGTTGGTATGTCGTTAGACTTTGGATGTTTCAACTCCAATACTACAAATGAATTGTCTTGTTGCTCAGCGTTTCCTCAGTTTCATGGTTTAATTCGATATTAAAAGTCGCTTCATTATTTTAAGTCTCACACACTATGAGCCGTACAGTTTCGTTGTCATGATCAGTTTCGGAAATGGGAACTCAGTCAGTCTCTTAGTTCTTCGCAAACCATCGCCATGGCACAACGTGTAGCTAATATAATCCACCATGTATTCAACGCACTCTTCACGGTATGATATTCTTTTTTCATTTTGAAATATGCAGTCTACACTATTCTATTAAAATTATCAATTGTCCACAGATTGTTGGTATACTTATGGGTTTGAAAAGGTATAATTTCGATTGGACGATTCACTTACCGTTGATCGTCATATTGGTGGGGATTTCAGTCGTCGGAGTCTTCGGCAACTTGCGTCAGTCGAAATGTCTGCTGTATACGGTATGTGGTAAAAGATTGCATACATATTGAACAGACAAATATCTTATACATATAGTTTCCTATTTGTATTGTGCAGCACGTCGTTTCATTGTTGCTCGTGTTGAGCTGTTACATATTTAATGGATACATTTTGATACCTGTGACATCCCCGCTGCAACTGGAAGCCAATGAAATGAGGAGTCATTGGCCACCGAAAACAACAATAGAGATTGACGCCTGGAATTATATCCAAGAAAAGGTGAATCATCAAATATAAAGTTCTCGATAAATTAATTCAATAATAATTATATTCATAATTTTCTCACAGTATGAATGCTGCGGCGTGAACGGTGCCAGTGATTGGGAGAATCTGCCAAGCAGTTGTTGCGAGTCCGAGGAATTTTGCTCTTTGAGTACAGCGTACAAATTCGGCTGCCTATCGACAGGTGACGACCGTATCTGGAGAATGATTATGATGTACAGCGTCATACCCGGTGTTTTTTGTCTTTTGTTGATCATATGCACGTGCCTGTTGTCGTACCGGTCATGAAAGCATCGTTGAACTACATCGGAACATTCACTGCGAACATGCTGTTTAAGAAGAACTGCGTACAGACCATTTTGTCAATATTGAGATAAGGTCGAATACATACCTGTTCATTTTTGTTATATGAAAGATAAGAGAAGAGGTTAATGTAGATCGCGATCGCACCAATCAAATAACTACTTCCAGCGGTAACCCTAGAGACAAAATAAAGCCGTAAAAATAGTCTCCGGGCAGTCGTCTTTGTCCATTTCCCAGGCCTACGAATGACTTTGATTTAACAAATCATTGGACTCCTGTTAATTCGTCACCCATACAACAGATTTTAGTGTTGTGTGCGCGGTTAGTGTTTTAAAGTGGATTTTTGTATGGGCTTGTATCGAAATACGACTTCAACTGGCTACAACAGTTTCGACAACACCAATGACTGAACTGTTGTATGTTTCTCATTGCCTGTTTTTCTCTACAAAACTGAACCTTATAAAGTATATTGGAAATATGTGTCAATTCCGGAGAGCTAACAAAGATAGCTCTTCCTGATTCTGAAAGATTCACTGCTACTGTGGTAGTGGTATATCTGGAATTACATTGAAGCTTCAATCTTTTATTGTTGTTGTTGAATTGAGAGATTTGAACACACAGTAGAAACAAGTGAATTGTATAAAATGCATTAAAATTTAAAATAGTATGTACAAAATAAAAAGAAAGAATATCAACCATCAGTCATATCTCACTCAATCGCAAATATAATCCATGTTCCATGTCACACCTTTCAGCTTTCATCCCCATCGAAAGCTTTGTGACGTCGGAGATATGTTCCCTCCCACATTGGCTACGTGAGCGAGCTATAAGCTATCCAAAAAGTCGACACCACAAGTGTCTGTGTCATATTCATTCTCTGTATAGCAACTGGCAACCCTCTCAATTAGTTGCACCCACAACAGACACAATAACGACACTTTTCTGTCGTTACTCATGCGACAAACATATCGTTCTTGGAAAAAATCAAAAATACTCGCGCTCAATACTCTTGTTCATTTCTATCAATAAATAAATTTGAAAACTCATCGATTGAGCATCAAGTTTTAAATTTTAACTTGAAAGCCCGTCTCACAGCAGCTCCTCATTCTCCGCCTCCTACTCGAATCGCTTGTGACGGCGTCCTCCGCGGCAGCGGCGGCGGCGGCCGATGCGGCCCATGTTCGGCGGCTCTGGCGGCAGTTGGGCCCGGAGCGAGCGGCTTCAGTGCTGGAGATTCAACAATGTAATATGCGTCTAGTATTACTAGGATCATACTCGTAAGAATGCTAAATGTTGACGAGATTCGGAAGTACGCACCTGGCAAACGGTCCAATATTATTAACAGAATTAAGTCAGAGTTTCGCTAATCGCTAGATATACATCTCTAGCATTAGATGGTCCTTCGAGGCAAACCATGCAACAAGTCATATTCGATTGATTTGAAGAAAATCTAAGCGGTGCTCAGCAAGGGCGAGGCTCATCGACCCAAATGTTATCAACATTTCATGCATGCATGTATAAAAAGTTAGCCGCATGCGTTTTGAACCAAATCTTGATTGTCCTTTCTTGGTCAGTCCTAGGCTACGTATTTATCAGACACCAAATATGATATCTTCCATGGGCAAATTGAAGGCTCCTGATGTGCATATTGACAATTGTAACGATTGCATATTGTTCCCGGATGTCAAAATCATTGAATATTTGTTTTCAATATTTGTTACATTGACTTTCCAACGAGGTATAGTCTACTAAGAACAGTTTGCATTCTCAAGGTTATGATCCTAACAGGCTCTCAGTTATTCCATCCGTTTTTTGCGACTGTACACCAAACTCACAAACAATGCCGTGCAATCTTCGGCTTCGGGCTGGCCGCACGCGACGCTGGTGCCGAAACTGGAGGAGCTGCAACCGCAACCCCTGCAACTGTGGCGGCGATCGGCATCGATTGCTGCTGCTGCTGTTGCTGCTGTTGCTGCTGATGTTGTGTGACTGCAGCAGACGATGATGATGGTGCTTGATGACCTTGCCTCTGGTCCAACGATAGCTGTTGCGACTGCTGATGCTGCTGAAAATGCATCTGCTTCTCTTGCGGCTGGATAGATTGGGCGAGATGCTGTTGATGTTGATGATCTTGCTGCTGCTGCTGCTGCTGCTGCTGCTGTTGCAGATGCGGCTGTTGCGAATTGAACTGCTGATGCTGCTGTTGAGCCGTCGGCTGATGCTGAATCGTCACCAGCTGCTGCTGCTGCTGCTGCTGCTGCTGCTGCTGTGGATGAATCGGCAGCACAGTGATCGATGGTCCGACAGCTGGAATCGTCGTCGTGCTGGCGTTCGTGATTTGCATCTGACCTGTCGGAACAACCGTCGATAGCGTCGAATGTCGCTGCTGCTGCACACTGATGATCTGAGCTGTGGTTGCTGTCGTTTGCTGCTGTTGCTGCTGCTGCTGCCCGACGCTGCTGCTGCTCTGAGCAGCCGTCATCGTCGGCAGCGAGGAGGACGGCTGACTGGCCGGCCGAGCGCACAGGATAACCTGAGGCTGTGGCTGCTGCTGCTGCATCGGATGCGAGATCGGTGTCAGCGTGTGCTGTTGCTGCTGCTGCTGTTGAAGCTGCTGCTGCTGCTGCTGGTGCTGCAGTTGAAGCTGCTGATGCAAACTGTGCGACATCACCTGATTCGGTTTCAACGGCACAATGGTCGTGTGATTGTTGACCATGACGGCGGCGGCGGTAGCGGCCACCTCGCCAATCGGATGCACTTGAATCGACGACGCGGCACCCACGGTCTTGGCGCCCATCATCGTCGCAGTTGTCGTTGGGCGCTGTTGCAGGTGGTGCACTTGAATGGTGGTGGCGGCGCTGTTGGTCGTAGGCGGCGGTTGGGCGGCCATCGGCGGCTGGGCCAGTTGCACGGTCACGTTGGGCAGCATCGGCTGCAGTTGGACCTGCAGTTTGGCGGCCACAGACTGAGCTTGTGATTGTGCTGCGGCGCTCGTCGTTGGACTCGTTGTGGTCGACGAAGCGGCTGACGAAGCGGCTGACGAAGCGGCTGACGAAGTCCCACACGAAGACGAGATCGACATCACAGACGAGCCCAGCGACGACGACAGGGCAGCCGGCGAAGCAGTGCTGGCGCCACCGGTTGTGATCTGCACCTGCATCTGGGCGGGCTGGCCGTGGGCGGCGTGCATCTGCTGGACAACGAATTGGGCTGGTGCGTGCATTTGCTGCTGCTGAGGAGCGGTGGCGATCTTAGGGCCGCCATTGTTCGATGTCGGCGGCTGCTTGACGGCTGCTGGTTGCGCCGATGTCGAGGTCGAAACGAACATGGAGGAGGCTGATGCAGCAGTGGAAACGGACGTCGAAGTGGGCGCAGCCGTGGCGGAAATCGGCGTCATTGTGGTCGTTGGCTGCAGCGTCATTGTGACGTGGTTCAGCGTCGGATGGCGGATCTGCAGAGGTGGCGGCAATGATGACGATTGTTGCTGCTGCTGCTGCTGCTGCTGCTGATGGGGGCCGCCACCGATTCCGCCAGCGGTGGCCGGCACCACGGTGATGGTGGAGGAGTTGCTGACCAACGCGGCTGGCCGTTGCGGCTGCTGCTGTTGAGCGGCTGTCGGCGCTTTGCTGGGTAGCAATTGGATCTGACTCGGTAGGACGGGTTTGGAGGCAGTTACTGAGGCGGAAGCGGTGGCGGTTGCCGGCACGGTGGTCATGCGAATGGTGGCCTGTCGGTTGCCGATGTTGATTGGCAAGGGCGGCTGAGCAATGGCGGCCGTGGCGGCAACGGATGGCAGAGCGGCGGCCACAGAAATCGGTGCCGGTACCGGCGAAGGTGACGGAGTGGGCGGTTTCACCGGTGGTACGCTACTGTCGCCACCTCCACTGCCGCCCGCCATCGACACCGAATTAATAATGTCCGTCAGGTTGGCCGAATCAGTGCGCGGCAGCGCCGGTTTGGCCGCCTTGGCGCGTGACGCCCGTTTGGCCGCCGCTTTGCTGGTGGGTGCGGCCGCCTGCTGTGGACTGACGGATGGCGTGGTCGTCGGTGGCGTGGTCGCCGTCGCCGTGGCGGCCGCCGGTTTCACATTGGCCATCGGTGGCGTCGGTGCCGGCGCCTGCGGTGGTGGCGTCGCCGGTGGCGGCGGCATCGGCGCGATAATCTTGCCCGTCGCCAGGATCTTCTGCTGCTCGATGAACAGCCGCTGCAGCGCCTGATGGATGTCCGTATCCGACATGGCGGCCATGTTCGAGAGCAGTGGCAGTGGGCGATTGTGCGCCGGATTGTTGAGGTCATAGTCGGCCGGGATGCTGAGCTGCGAGAGCAGGGATTTGTTCTGCAGGCGGCCGGAGAGCGTTTGGATCTGCATCTGGACGTTCTTCAGGAGTTGCTGCTTCTGCGGCGTCAGCTGGATGGTTTGGACGCGTGGCGCGGCGCCGCCGGAGTTTGGGTTGCCTGGAGTGGGAATCGAGTGGACGCTGACCAGTGGGGGCAGGGCGGACGTCTGGGGCGGCTGGTGGATGGTCATGGTCGGATGGGCTTTGATCTGTTGGGGTTTGTGCGGCTGCTGCGAGACGTGCGGCAATCGGGGGCTGTGGGATTCAGGCACTATTGTGGTGGCTCCGCCGCCATTGGCAGCCGAGGCAGCCGCTGCAGCGGCGGCGGCCGCCGCAATCTGCTGATTGTGCCGCATCAGCGGTGTGACGACGTTCTGCTGGATGGACGGACGGACGATCTGGACGTTGTGGCTGCTGTTCTGCAGCGTGGGCAGCAGAACGGTGGAGGAGGAGGCTCCGTTCGGCGGATGGGCGTAGGTGGTTTGAGGAAGCTGCTGCTGGACCGGCGGTCGCATCACTCCCGTGCCTTTGGACGCAGCAGTTGGATCGCTGGTGGCATCCGAAGCGATCGGCAACTTTGTGTCGAGCGGTTTGATGTTTGGAGAGCCGCCGCTGTTGCTGCTGCTGATCTGGGGCTGGAGCTGTGGCTGAGGCTGAGGCTGCTTCTGGACGACCGGCTTGACGACTTCGGTTTTGCGCGGACGCGGCTTGCTCTTGCGAGGCTTCGGTGGGACGGCCTGCTGGGCCTTGGGAGGAGCCAGCGGGAGCGGACCTTGCTGCTGTTGTTGCTGCTGAATCGGCTGCTGCTGCGTCATTGGCTGCTGCTGTTGCTGCTGCTGCTGCATCTGCGGCGCCTGCGTCGCCTGCCCGATGTTGTTGAAATGGATCTGGCCCTGCTGCAGGCACTGGCCCAGCTGCTGGGCATTGATGCCGGCGGGCACGATGAGCAGCCGCTCCATTGGGCCGAGAGCGGCTGTGGTCAGAGAGGTGCTGAGCTGCGTCAGCTGATTGGTGATGGTGTTCAGCGAGAAGAGCTGCTGGTGCTTGGGATCGACTTTGGGCAGTTCCATGAGGGTGGGAGCGGCGGTGGCGGATTGTGGCGCTGGCGAAGATGCAGATGAAGACGGGCCATTGGTGGTGGCCGTGGCGGTGGCGACGGAGGTAGGCGGACTGGCGTCTTTTTTGGCGTTTTGTGTGGGCAGGTGTTGCATTGGTTGGGTAGTGTTGGGTCGAGGATGCTGTTGTTGCTGTTGTTGTTGTTGTTGTGGCTGCAGAGGTTGCATGATGTGTTGAGCCGACGGTTGTTGGTTGGGCAAAGACTGCGGTTGTTGTTGTTGTTGGCCGAAGGCACCCAACGTGGCGGCCGACTGAACGACAGCATTCGGTCCGGAGAATTGGTTCGGCTGCTGCTGCTGCTGCTGCTGCGGCTGGCCAATGAACTGCGGCGGTTGCGTGGAGACCTGCAACGATTGTTGTGTGAGCTCTGGATTAGAATCGACAATGACAACAAAATCGTCGACGATCGCGTCGCGTGTCTTTTAATTATAACATCGCACACAATCGCTGAAAAGCAGCGGCGCCCAAAAAAACACCTTGATGACAGGTATTTGGCATTGGAATCGCGATGATCGCGAGACGACGCTCGACGACACCTGCACCTGATCAAATAATATCGTGGCGCTGATCCAATGTTAGTGTTTGTATTCGTGCAGGCCAATAGACGTGTGGAACCGTGAGACTATGGGTATTAGGTGTACAACCTTTTATGCCAAACTTTGAGGCTATATTGTGAAGAAACGGCTAGGTATTTTTAGGATGGAATCACCTGTGCACAGGGCGGCAATGCGTAGACAGTTGTGCTGCCCAGTTTGGTTACACGGTCGGGCAGCTCCCAGACAAAGTGCCAGCGCATTTTCGATGCGTGGGGTGGACGCGCAAAACGTAAATGTATCGAAAGAGACGGAGAGACCCGAAACGCGAACTCTGCAGAGTGCGCGCACAGATACAGACACGTTCCAAAGGTGCGCAACGAATGATAAGCCGTGTGAATATGAGCGTTATCAACACGCACATTCGCCGATATATAGAGACAACAGAAGCGGATGATTGTTGCTGGTGCGAACGTGATAACGAGCGAGAAACGGTGGTCAGTGAATGCAGTGTTTTGGACAAATATCGATTCTTGACATTTGCATACTGTACTGTAAGGACACGTCAGTGAGTAAATGCCATGTGTGCGCAAGTGAATTCGACATTGGCGAACATGATTGAATTCGAAGAAAGCTAATAACAGGATCATTGTTCTGCAACTCGGTTACATGAATGCATGTGGTCAATTGACATCTATTGGGTTATTTTCCGGCTCGAAGGACCAAATATACTCAAATGAACACAACAATCTCTTGATGTTATAAGTTATAATGTCTTGTGGTTCATGTTTATCGGAACAAATGGTAGACGAAAAATACATGTATCCGGCACGAAGGATCGATTGTTTAGAATAATTTCATGTCTTTCGCAATACATCTCTATACAATGGTGTTTCCGGAACGAAGGACCAAATTTACACAATAAATTGCAACAAAATCCCTTGTTTGTAATGTCTCGGGGTTCACGATGTTGGAATAATGGAAACATCGACGAAAAAAAGTCAATGTATCCGGCTCGAAGGATCGAAAGGTTCAAAAAAGTCAACGTTATCCGCAATACATATCATGAATGAAATCGATGGTTGTGCGAAATCGAGATAGAAATGCGGCCCGGGTCTCGACTATGATTTGTGTCCGAAATATTTATAAAACATACACCAATATCACTCGTGTTTCGACTATCTCGTGCGTTTTTCTGCAAACGTGATTCGCCAAATCAATCACAACTACTACATGGTTCACTAAGTCCCGGGAAAATCTGTGTTCTGGTGCCACCACTCTCGAATCGAAAACATTTTCCGAAAGTGCCATCTTTTAAAAGAGGAATAAAAAAAAATCATGACATTTCATAAAGTAGTTAGAAAGTTATGCCGTTTTTTTGTAGCACGCGGTTCATCAAGTGCGGGTTAATGAAGAAGAGGGAATTTCGTTTCTTGCTGTGTTTTCTGATGGGAAAAGTGCGGCTGGAGCCAAAACATGTTTTACTTAGTGTGGTGAAGGTTCTTTCCCATCCGAAAACAAAAATTGCAATTGTTTTCCTGACGCCTGAATGTATCGGTTACTGACGAAAACATCAATAGGTCCACCATCTAAAGATTCCTGATTCGATGCGAGAGCATTTTGCGGACTGACAATTGTCCAAATCAACAAAATGTCGATAATATAATGATTGGCCTTTGAATAGTGGTCTCATGTACGGTTATATCGGTATTGGGCCTTAAGTGACTATTATCAATTTCCATATTATTTATGGTGTTTGGCGGGGAAGGAATTAGACAGTATAGATCGCGTGAAATGGGGATTTTGCCAGGGTTAGCGCCAAATACTTTTCGAAGGTGATCTTGAATGGGACCCTGTAGAGGAACATAAGAAGTTTCCATCAAAAAGTTTGTGTTCCCATCACTTTTCCCGGGACTTAGTGAACCTTGTAGTATTGTGCAAATCATCCCAAATCCCCCAAACACTTACCATAACCGTTTTGCCCGTTGTTGTGGTGGTGGTCGTCATGCCGGGACCGGTGACCAGCGCTGGTCCTCGTTGCTGCTGTTGTTGTTGCTGTTGCATGCCACCTCCGGATGCACCCGGACGCGACTGCACCGCTGCTCCAGCAACCACGGGCGAAGCCGAGGCGCGCACCACCGTCGGAACCGTCGCGTTC
>JANTBZ010037087.1:0-13140 GCA_024741255.1 Exechia fusca
CGCTTCGGGGATTCGAACCAACAACTTTTTGATTCCAAAACCCGACTACGCTACCCACTCTACCATCGCGTCGTCTAACATGTAAATACGAATCGTGATTTGGACTTTTGTAGCAGTTCTCAAAATCTTCGAAATAAGTTTTTGCTCATGTCATTATATCAACGTGTTCGGCCTCGTTGAAAAAAACGTAAGAACCTTTGCTCACTCCTAATATTGTTTAAGATTTGTGTTTTGAATTTTTCATCGAGTCACATTTCCCTTCAATCGGACAACTTGCGCACTTCATACATTTTTTATACATTCTGGAAGTCTACCAACTTGTAAAAAATTGGAGAAGAAAACAAAATTGAATGGAATGGAATTAGTTCTTGAGTGTTTTGTTTTATTTTCGTAGTTTGAGGTTTTATTGAGCAAACATGCTAGCAAACATGCTAGCTACTATTTGCAGCGTTCTTCGTTGAGTAACGCCTTCAATTCTTCACCTTCGAAATTTTTCAGCTGACCGGGACGGAAGCGAACGGCTGACCGGAAAGCGTCAAAACATGTAATCATTAGCAGCAGCAGCAGCAGCAGCAGCATCAGAAAAATACAGTTTCACGCAAATTGCATTTATTCGGCACGAAAGTCGACATATTGAATGGTCTTGGAATTTATTTTCCAACTCATAATTCAATCATAAAGAACGATATATGAACTTTTATATTTCCAAAATATATATCTAATATCGTGTTACGCAGGCTCTCGGAAAATATTCCAATTGACATTTTGAAATGACGATAAAACATTTTAGTTCAGAAAATCGGTTTGTAAATACCACCTTAACGGGTGCTTTGAGAAAAGTCTCCGATTGAAGGGGCATCTACTCTATATATGGCTACGTAAAAAGATAGTCTTACATCTCAACGCTCGATTTCGACGTGTGTTCGCACTGTACGAGACACCCATCAACGTGTTGTCTCTCGCGTGCGCCATAAGAACGATCAAACATGCGCACACTGGCGCGCACTTGCGAATCGGTGCTACTGCCGATGTGGCGGCGGAGAGCGTTGTCGTCGCTGTTTTGTCGCGGATTCGACGGCGACGACGTCACAACGAACACACACACACACACATCACTGTCGTCGCGTCGCGCGACAGGTAGAGTAGAGGTTTCGCGCTGGCGTCTTGGCTGGCAATTGAGCGAGCCGGCGCGCACTTGTGTGTGTGTGTGTGTGCGCGCGCGTTGTCAGTTTATTGTGTGTACGCACGTATCTAGGTGCAAATACGCACGCGCCAAACGCTATGACGATCGCTTGAGAACTAAACGACATGTGCTGCTGCTGTTAGAGCTACTGCTGCTGCTACTGCTTACTTCGTCGGTTGCACCGACGTTCTCAATAGCGTTCGTACGAACGACGCACCACCAGCCGTCGGACAAAAGTGGGGTGGGTGGGGGGTGTTATGAGCAATGTAATTTATTGGTCTGTTGTTCTCGATCCGATGCCGAGCGTGGCAGTGGATAGCTTGTAAGCGTTGTGACATCACACACGCGAGCACCTCGACTCGAACAACGAACCTCGCGACCATGTGCGTACACAACTATCATACTATACTACTTTTTGTTTGCATCACTTTTGTGTTTACGCCTGATCCAGATCTTCATGGCGTGTAGATTATAACTTATAACTATAAACATTCAGGGTGACAAGAAATAAACCGGACAAACATTTGTAGCGCAACTCCTTCAATTGAACGAATAATAAAAACATTTAAAATGATAAACTTTCAAAAAAAATTAAAAGCCAATATTCAAATATCTAGTCGGCTCCGTATTGGCTTCCTTGAGTGGCGATGTGAAGCCCAAACGCTCCGTGAAGATTTGTGAGTTTAGGCGCACCTACTATTTTTCCGATAAACGATCCTCTCCAGTCGTAACAATTGGTTTTAAAACTCCTATCTTCAACTGCTCATATCTTCGACCACATGGCGCATTGGCAAGAGTCCTTTTGGACGGGTACGCTTACTGTGATAAGTAACGACACGTGCTTGACCTCCCCTTGTTTAATTGAAGGGTCGCTGGAGCCATAATTGACAATTCGTTATCTGGGGTCTGCACTCTGCACTAATTTGGAAATTAGTTTTAAACTATTCTGTACCGACCATTTGGGCACCGAAGACGATGCGCGCCTTTTGCAGTTCCTGGCTAAAACATCTATTAGTCCTCGTGATAATGTCGGAATTATGAAAGCATTGAAAGAATGAGGCAGTCGAAATATTACAGGACCGCTGAATTAAGGCTATCAGGCTAAAAGTAAACTATTCATAAGAATACAACAAGTTTTCATAAGAAATTGTGGTCCTTCATATCTAGTCTAATTTCTTATTAGCTCATGTAGTATGTTCACAAATTTAGATTTCCAGCCCTGATTCCTCGATTCCTTCCAATCACACGAGCGATCTAAAATTTTCGTTTTGTGTCAAATGCATACAATCGCAGAGAATGCAACAAAGGCAAAACAAATGTACTGCGTTAAGTAACCACCATGGTAGCCCCAAATGGTATCCGGGTTATTTCTTGTTGTTATCTCTAGTACAAGTACTGCAAAGTGAAAACAACAAGAAGATACATTCAAAATAATGCACACTGCAATTATGAGATTACAATCTGCGTGACGCAATGTGTAACATTCAATTATATGAGAAGGAAGCTGAGCAACAGCAGCAGCACAGCGCGCATTGACAACAAGATCAACACACGCTAGTCTCGAGTCTCGGTGTGCAGAATCCCTCGTTGAGCCGCAGCCACGCAGTTTTTCGATGTCAGTCACGTAGTTCGTGCCGTTAATCTCGTCATCTTGGCGCGCTCGTTTTTTGTGTTATCAAATCGCTGCGTGCAAATATGCGCCCTCAACCGGGGGCGGCGGCGCGACGACGACGACGACGACGTGTGCAAAGAAGTCGTCTCGTCTCGTACGTGTGACAACACCGTAAAAATTGTGCGCGTCGAATCAACAAATGTGGAGGTCGCTGTTCAATTTGGTCTCGCGGAACGTTTCGGTTGTTTGTCGGAACGCAGAGCAAGTGCTGCGCTGCAGTGTCGCGTGAAATGCGAGTGTCGACTAAATTGATAGCGCAGATGTGCACGTACGTGCGCACTTAAATAGTAGCGCCGCATTATAAGCATATTTTATGTGCATGCGCAAGCTAAACGAGAGCAAACATTCTGTCGCGCGATGTCGCGCGGACACTTTGTGTAATGCGCAAACCGGGAAAACTTCAACTCTATGCATCGATGTTTATGCTCGTTTTATATGTTCGCTCACGCCCGCATTATCTTTGCTGAGCTACGCGCCCGTGTTTGTACGTCGTACGTTCTTTCGATATCTGCGCGCAGCACTCCAGGATGCTGCTGGGATTGAGGTAGTATATGTTTGAGTTGTTGGAACGAGAGATAAGCGCATCCAGGTCAAACGAATGTACATCAGATATAACTCATACAAGTATTTATTTTTAATTGAGAATGTTAGTAATTTGTTGGATATCTGTGTGCAGGTGCAGTTCACTAAGCTTGATGAATTAAAAATGAAATCGCTTTAATGGAATAAATAAGTAAGAAATGTCTACTAATATCGAACGAAACAAAATATATTGTATTTGAATAGATATCATCCGGCCAATTAAACGTGTTGCTTATTTACCAATTATAATGGTTAGTACTTGTACATAATCCAGAACACTTGATTGTACACAGGCTTCGATGTCTACTGTGTGCATGCTGTGCATGCCATCATTATTAGTGGTAAGCTTGGGGGTTTGTGAAGCAGGTAAATTGACGCGTGAGAGCACTGCGAAAATAGGTTAAATAGTATCGATAGAGTATGTTTGTGTGTGTGTGTGTTCGCACGCTCTGCGAATCAAATGCGCATAAATGCATAAACACCATCGATACGCTGTGTGCAGGTTTTATATAAGTGATGAACTCGTCTGGCCGCCGCAAAGCGGCCACATAATCCCATATGCATCATACATTATCAAATACATAAACACGTACACACTCACAGCCAGCAGCCCGCCACACACCAGAGACGACACGACGACGTGTCAACGCGCTGCATGTTTTGTTTTTCTGCCTGACTGCTGTCGCCGTGAGAGTCTCGGTGTGTGCGTATTTACAGATGCTAGCAATATGAAGTTACAAAGAAATATGCTGGACTTTGGAGCTCATTTTCACATATGACCTCATTCTTTTTGTATCAGTGAGATCTATCTGTCCTTAACTCTCATTCACCGCTCTAAAAAAACATCCGTTTAGGGCCGCGAATATGTTGCGGCCAAAGAATTAGAGGCATGTGGAATCGCGGAGCAGTTTTGTAGCGAGGCATTTTCATATGCAGAAATGTTCCTTCATTATCGCGTTAGCATATTTAAAAAGGCCATGTTGAAAATGTGAACCTCTGCCACTCCATTGAATTTAGTGAAAATTAACCTTAATTGATCGGGCTAAGAATTAGAGGCAATACATTTTATCAATGACGAAAGATTCCAAGTTGGATGTTTTCAATATTGTCTTTTATGTTCCCAAGTCTCAATCACCTCTCGACTAAGTTCGGACATAATTTGCCCCAATTTCTTTCACGCAGAACTAGAGATTCTCAATCGAATTGAGGTGTGGATATCGAGCAGGCCATACAATATTTCCAAGAAGAATCAGGACATTTGGAGCACCCAGTTTTGTGAAAATGAGTTCCAAAGCTCAGCATGTTTCTTGTTTCTTCTTCATATTGCTAACCGCTGTATGTGTGTGTGATGGTGATGTGTCTGCGCGCGCTATCACAAACCCCCACATGATTCACATATTTTATGAATACCGCATATACACACGACCACTCTCGCGGGCTTCGTCGCTATCAATTCTCGCCAAATATGCCGAGTTCAGTGCCGGCAAGCGCGCGCACTTCATGAACGACGAACAACAACATCGTCGCGCGCACCCGACTCCGCCGAACTATGCTGTGCTGTGCGGCCGTGCGGTCGTGCGGTGCGTTTGTGTTGCGATTCGCCAGTGAATGTGTGCGTTTGACACACTGCGTGCTAACGCCGCAACGCGACAACGGCGACGCGAGAACAGAGACCGACAGCGCGCGCACGTGCTATTGAAATCGATCGCGCGAGTTGCTCTCGGAAAAACACAGCAGCAGCAGCATTGCGATGCAATGCGCGGTGCTATACATGAAAAATACCACCCCGAACGATGGTGGACCGTTCGCACGCCACAATAATACCAGCAGACTTATGGAAACATGTGAGCACCAATGGTTTGCAAATAACACATATTATAACACAATTATCATTCTGTGCATATTCCAAATTCATTACACTATTTTGTATGTTAGTTACATAGTTACTTGAACATTCTCGAACTGATTTTATTAGTAGTTTTAACCCTCTAGTGCACACGCCGAAAACGTCAAAATCGACGTCATTGAAGAGCTGCCGTTCGAACATCGTTAAGTTGTTTCAAGATTGTTTTGTTTTTTCTCCTAACTGAGAGACACCTTAGAACAAAAGTAAAGCCTATATTTCATTTCGTCAAATATTAGTATCTGGCAAAACAATTAATTTTACCTTTTGTCGAAATTCCATTTTCGAAGGGCTACATTCGGCAAACCGAATGTACAACATAAAGAAGATTGATTGAAATTGTGTCGAGAATTCTATCAGATATAAGCAACAAAATAAATCTTGAGAAAAAGTCAAGGTGTTCGAACTGGAGTCCTTCAAGTGAGGATCGCCTACAGGCGGACTGTGCACTGGAGGGTTCAAGGTTGCCTAAGAGAGGGCGTATAAACGTTGTGTGCAAGTGGGCACTCCATAACTATATTCGCGCCAAAGCACTATATTATATCAAAGACTATATGTGTCATTTTGCGTAGTAAACACATTCCAAGGCCATTCAATGTGTCGACTTTTGTACCGAATAAATGCAGTTTGCGGACAACCGAAAAAGTACGAAGTCGGAGAATTGAAGGCTGATTCAACGAACATTCTAAGGAAGGATGTTTTCACTCTTTGGATCGCTTTACTAACAATCGTGACAAGAGGGGAAGTTTGCAAATGAAATATTAATATTTTGAATATGTAGGGTAGAGTTTCGGGGAGCAAGTTTGCCTCGCTCATTTTAGCCCTTTCAAATGAATATATTCGACTGAATTTTGTATATTGTCTGCATTTGATAGAATGCTTCCTAACTTCCTACCACCCCCACTTTTTTCAAATCGTTAAAAAAACATGCTCTCGGTTTTGGAGTATAGCTTGAAGCATAGACCCGATACATAGCATTAATATTTAGCAAAAATATGGTCAGATAAATAAACTATCGATTGCATTTTACCATTTCGAAATTGATTCAAAATTACAGACGTAGGAGCGTTAAACTGTTTAGGCAAAACTGCCCCACCGTACCCTATTCCGCAAATTACAAGTATCTATATGATCGAAGACAATTTTATGACAGTCTGAATACCAAACAGTGGGAAAATGTGCGCGCGCGCGCGCCGCACACTCGACTCGAACTTCGGCACGGGCGATTTGTGGGGTGGTTTGCCATCGCTGCTGCTGCTACTGATGCTGGACGAGCGTCGTTCGCTCGCACGCTCGCCGGGCGAAAAAAGGTTAACGGCTTGCTGTCGCTGGCGCCGGCGCGCAGCGCGCTCTCGTCTGGTATGTAACTGGAGCACAATCACATTTTATTATTTCAGCATGTGTGTACGTGAGCGTCTACGACGCTGTGTGTCGGTCGATGGGTCTGTTGGTCGGTCGGTCGGTCGGTCGGGACAGTGCGATGTCTATTTCGGTGGTGGTGATGCGACCGGTGCGAGAAGTGTTGTGTGCGCTGCGGTCGAACGCATAGGTACACTGCACACGTATATATGTTCACAAGACTTGCGGTTCGAAGAACGTTCGAACGTTTGGCGGCAACGACGACGACACCGTGTCGGGATTGATATAGTGTGAGAGTACCCGCAAATAGCTCTCAGGCACGCGCGTCTGTATTTGTGCGTGCGTGCCTGCGCGTGTGTGTACACAAGGGCTCTGTGCGAGTACGCGACGAATAAAATCGAAATCGTATTATGCTGATTGGGCGGAGGAGCGCGGCGCACCTCACCATTGCGACCGACGACGACGAAGTCACCATCTCCGCTGCTGCTGACTCCTCGAACTTGCCGCGTTAAATATGTATTTCTATTATGCTGATATAACGTGAGAATAGCGCACACGGGCACACGGAGGGCGGTCCGATCGCACAAACGTTACTGTGTGGCGGCCCATTTCCCGAAGACCCCGTCCACGTCGTCGTCGTCGTCGTCGTCGAATGACCGAGTGAGTGGCACTCAACTTTAGTCACACAGCCGAAAATCGGGCCGCCGCATGCGCGCAAATACATAATTAAACGGCAGGTTGTAAAATGCTAATAAGTTTGGCGATTCGACGGCGACGGCGAGCATCGCTCGTTGACCGTGCTCACAGATTACACTTGTGAAACTTATGACTTATGGAATGGCGCCACCCAGCTGAACAGATTCGCGCCAGCCAGCCCGGTGCAGTTAATTGCAATGTTGCGATTATTATCTCTCCTACTACTAGCTGGAGCGCACTAATACACACCAATACACTTGTCGGCATATTCACCATTCACACCACACAGAGCAGAGCACATCGCCCCTCATTCCCAGATTTATGCTCAATGCTCAACCGGCGCGGTTTGTTCTGTTGAGCGCGCATACTTTGCGGCGTGATTTTGCACTCCATCCCTGCTTGGGCTTGGGACCGGCGACATTCTCCCGGATCAAGCAGTGCTGTCCTCTCTTTTCATCTCTCTCGCTCGCTCTCAATATTTGCACAGCTCTCTGTGGCACGTGTGAACTCATTCATACCGAGGATTATTCCTCGCCCGCGCACGCGTTCTCTCTCTCTTTCAGGCGGCACATTTGCTCTCCGCTGGCCTGGTTTTCAGGCCTCAACACGTCGCGACGCGCGGTGCCTTGGCTCAACGCGCACGCTCCGAAGCGTGCGCGCGCGTCCCGAACGCGCAAGCCAGCAGCCAGCTCGGCTGGCTGGCTGGTCGCCGAGAGATTCCGGGTAGTTGGTGTTCCGGTTTCGGGTCGTGCAAACGTTCCAGCAATTTCTGCGGCCGAGTCGTGTCGCGCGTGCGTGTGCAGAACGGCGTCTACACATACACACACACAAACACATACACTCACAACGCACACACACGCACACTGACACACATATACGGTACGGTGTGCATATACGCGTCGGGCGTCCCGTTATTCCCCGGTCACCCCGGGTATGATGTGGCTTTCAACTACTCTAGCTAGCAGCATACCACCACCACATAAATTCATAGATAATTTCGTGTGGTTTACGAGTCGAGCTGGTGTTGGAGCGGCCGCGCGCGCGTTCATCGCAATGTGGCTGGGAAATGTGTGAATTCTCGCTAATATCATGTGATTTTCACAAGTGCTTGCGTGCGAGTGTGTGTGTGTCTGGGTCCATCATCCAATTCCGCGCAATTGAATTGGAGCAGTTGAATGAGTTGTTTGTGAACTCTGTTATAACGCTCGCCGTGTCGATCCAGAGAGCAGTCCACTACTACAAAGCATCTGTAAATGTTCGAGGCCGCAGAAACAAGGAATACATTAGCAGGCGAACGGCGGGACTCATCTGCGTGCGTCCCTGTTGGTGCGCGCACCCTCAGCTCCTCGCGCCCGTGTTTGTGTGCGTGCTTGCGTACATGTGTCGTGTGTGTGTGTGTGCGTGCGTGCGCAAAAGTGTAAGTCGATACCGCACGCCGAACGCAAACGCACACACTCACTTACTCACTCACATTACACTCACACCGCCACCACCCACAATCCACCCCCGGTTTGCATTTTCTATTAAACACTCCCACACCACAACAACCGCCGTAATCGTATCTCGCACGGGCGCGCGCATCGGCGGAATTAAATCGGGCGCATGTGTCGCGTCGCGTGTGTGTGAAAATAACTAGTCGAGTAGTGGTCGTCGATTTCGATTACATGCCGACGAACAACGCGAACCCCGTCGACGACATAGGCCATTCACACACACAATCGCACACACACACACACTCAATCGACGACGAGCACCCTCCGTCGTGGTCGTGGTGGTCCAGGCCCCAGCTACGCGGCGTATCGCGTATCACAATCGCATGACTGGCATCAGCATCAGCAGCAGCGGCAGCCGTGATTTCGATGCGTTGTGTTTCGGGTTGCGCGCGCAGGGTGGAATGGAACCCAAAGAGTGGTCGTCGTCGTCGTCGTCTCCGACGTCGCCATCCTTGAACTGTGTTTGTGTGTGTGTGTGTGATTGTCTGCGAGTGTGCGTGTGCGTGATAGTTGTTTGCGGGGCCGCCGACAGAGTTCGGGCAATTGCACACACCTAACGCGTTTTGTCTGTGCGTCTGTGCTATGTAATATGTGAGTTCGTGTGCGCCGCACATTCAACAGAAACTCCGCGGCGCTAATGGCGTTCGCGTGCGGGTTATGATAGTGGTGGCGTAGCGTTAGCATATGTATGTGTGGAACATCGCGGTGTCGGATCGGATGCATGCGCGGCAAGCACGACGAAACGCAATTAGAACACGCATCAATTCGATTGCCGTTCTCACTCGATTCATACATGACCGCGATATCGCACGGCGTATTCGCTCAATGTCTGGCGCTCGCTGTGTGTATCACGTGACACACCACAATGATGGCGTCCGCGTCGTCGTCGTCTGAATCTGAACCACCACCACCAACACAAAGACAAAGAACAAGCGCACAAACGACGACGACGACGTCGGGACAGCTGCGAACAATCAATCTTTCGGGGTTCTGCGGCGCTGTGTTCGTGCGTAGTGTTTAGTGTTTCTGACAATGGCCCGTACACACACACACACCGGCAAACATGTCATAGTGTTTGGGCGAACGGCTGGCGAATTTTCCATTTCAATTTCATTCACCGAGCGACCGGTGGAGCGTTGCAGACGACGACGACGCAAAACGCAGACCTGTTTTTTTGTGAGCGTTCGTTGAGCGCAGGGCCGTCTAATGGTTTCGCGGGGCCATGGATAATGTTCAATTGGGGCCCATTACATTTTTGACACCATAATCCAAACGCTTATGTTGATTTCCTTCCATAATTTTTGGCCATAACTATAACCCTAATTTGCCTTAAGCATCTCCCGATAAGATAACTACACTTTTCGTCAGGATAGGTGTTATACCGTAGAATAGCCGTATTATCTACAGATTTCAGACGTTAGTTTTGAAATCCACAAAAAATTCCAAGGATTGTCTATTGTTGAAGATTGCATTACCATTTTTCGATTTGTCCGTACATGTCTTCAGTTATACAACATCGAATGTTACCAATTATGTTGCGCGCTCACCGTTGTCAATCTTGTGGGAACTTGAACCATTCTCGCTGAAGGGCTACGTTTGGAAGTCCGTTTCTTTTGGCATTGACTAGTTTATCTTATTTAAGTATTCACCGAACTCTGCCGTTCAATATTCCGAGCCCTTATTCCATTATCCGTACAATTTTCGTGCATTAATCCGGATCTTACTTGTCATATTTCAAACCATCAGGCCTCTTGTTGCAACTTTGTTCGTCTCTTTTTTTGCACATTTCAACGCTGCCAGTCTTGTTGTTACGAGATAATTTGTTTAAGCCATCATTCCTTTCATTTTAAAGACTCTAACAATATCCGATTGCGATTTGCCATCGCACTACAATTCCATTAATCGATCACTTTCGCAGTCCAATGCTGGGCTTCTATACGACATAGAGCAACACGCTTCTGAATTCTCACTAATAACACAATTATCAATGTGCTGGCTAATTTTCATCTTATTATCTTGGACCGTTTGTGAAATGCAGCCTATGAAATTTGTGTAACACCTATCCTGACGCAGGGTGTATTTACGGTTTTCAAAACAATATTAATTCACTATTTCTTACAAGCGCGATATAGCAAATATATATTTATAATAAGCGGGACCTCACTCAATTGAAAATTGTAAAGGGACCTGCTTATGTATTCAATACAGACACTTGGAAACACATTTTTGATGTGCTGGGCCCAGCGTTATTCGTAACCCAGCCTGAGATCATAAATAGTTTTAACCAGTCTAAAGAACAAAATTTAATGTATGAATAAAACGTTCGGAATCGGGCCCACTTGCTAGTGCCCAGTTGCCCATGCCCTTAAAACGGCCCTGCGTGAGCGTGCGATGAACATGCACCATTTCTCAGATGAATGATATTTGCGCCCACATTCGCGCGCCCTGTGCGGACTACGACGACGACGAACGGCGGAGCGCGACGCATGTAGCATAACTCTCTTTGCGCAATCGAACGGCATCGTCGTCGTCGTCTCGGCGACGGTTGCGGTCGTTGTTGACCGCCTTGCAGAAGAAATTCACTGCTGTTGTTGCCGACGTTTGCGACGCTCGTCGTTTGCGTCGTCTCGCGTCTCGTCGTTCGACGAACGACGAACGCGACGTTATGCTGTGTGTTGAGAGTACACCCGACGAGACGAACGACGCACCCACCCACGCACCGCACACAAATCTCGTGTGCGAACGATGATGTTTGTCAGTAATTCTCTGGCTGAGAGCCGCCTGCGAGCAGAGAGCAATTGAACGACGACGGCAGCATTTATATTCTTGGCCGACTGGCTCGTCGGGTGGTTCGGGGGTGGTTCACTCACGAATTTATGAATGTTGAATTGGTGTATTAGTATACGTATTTTTTTCTTTCGAAAAAACGCATACATCTATACCTACTTTGGGTGAAAAAATACCAACGTTACGATCCATCGTAAATGTTATTGCACACCGGAACCTAATGGCGGTGCTGCTGCTGCTGCGTGAAAGTTTGACGTCTGTTTTATTTGTGCGAGTGTGTGTGTGTGTGGCGAAGAGCGAGGTGTGCGCAGCTCGAGTTCATTGAAGTGTTTGTGCAAGGATGATGCATGTCACCGGAGGGGGGCGATATGTGTGTGAGTGTTTGTGTATTACAGATGTCTGATGCAGCAGCGTTGCACCAGTTGCATGTTGATTCGACTCTTTTGATCCAACATGTAGTAGTTCATACACACAATCACTGCGCTGTCAATGCAGTATGTGTGTGTGTATGTGTGTGCGTGTTATTGTCAGGGCTCTCGTTTGCTCGCCCAAGTGACATTACACCGATGACACTAGGTTAAGTGTTTCCCAACTTCGAGGTCTGGGAGATGAATCATAAACTGCACCAGTTGCGAAGTTTCGCAATAAAAACCTCGGAAATAGCTTTTTCACTTATATTGATTCGCTGTATTCCGCCTTGAAACTTGGTGGTCCAACAACCGTATGGCCTCGTTGGGAATCACTCTCACACAACGGGCTTCCTCGGATAGAAACATCGTCCCAACATGCGGGATTCATTTATTATAGAACATGTGCAAATGCACTTTAGTAGACTCAGACTCGCCACATCGCTCGCCTTAGACTCGGTCTCTCGGCGGTGGTGAGCAGGTGAAAGCCTGCCAGTAGACGAGGCGCCCAACTGCTCATATCTGAATACTTTGCACTTTGCACCCCGCACCCGGCCAGGGTCGAATAGACGAATAGAGAGGCGGTGTGGGAGATTGCGGTGATAGTGTGTGGCTAACACAACATTGGAACAAGAGTGCAATAGTAGAGTAGATGCCCCTTCAATCGGACACATTCCGAAGAACAAAAGTTATGGGAGTTTTAAAATACGAGAAATCTTTTGGCTATAACTTGTTATGACAAAACTTTAATAAATTGTTTGTATTGCCCACTTCGAATCTACAATTCAGCTTATATCTTCGGCCACAGGGCGCATTTTGCTCCTAGAATCACCAGTTAAAAGTCCGATCCGTGACGACACGTGCGTGACCTTCCCTTTTGTCAACACAACGTTTTCATGTATTAACTAACGACACTTTGCTAGGAACGAACAACCGAAAGGATGTATCTACGTCGTTCAAAATGTGTGTCCCTTCAATCGAATTATTTTTTCGAGAGCCTGCGTTACACGACATTCGACATATTTTGAAAACAATAATAGTGGCTTCTATTCACAAGT
>JANTBZ010037198.1:460-13138 GCA_024741255.1 Exechia fusca
TGGACAACGGTTCAATATATTCAATTCGAATTTTCGCTAATCGCTAAATATACATCTTAGGCATCACTCTGCTATTCTACATATTCCTGGCCCCAATAATACTCGGTCCATCGAGGAATACCATGCATTTAGTGACATTCGATGACTTCATAAAAGTCTGAGCGGCGCTGCGCCAGGGCGAGACTAATCGACCTAATTTGTTTCATAGTCCATGCATTCATGTTTCTTGAGTTAACCGCATGCATTTATATTCAATTCTTGAACGTCCTTTGTTGTCGGTGAAACGTACGCTTGAACACTATTTGTATTAAATTGATTATTTTTTCAGAAAAGTGATCGTAAGAACTTAATTGATTGTTGACATGTGAGAATTCAAGTGACAAATATATACTAGTATCACATTGGGATCAAAATATCAAACCCTTGCATTCGTCATCAAACAAGTTATTGTCAATTCGCAGTCGATTCGATCGATCTTAGCCAATACGTCAGTAGTGGATCAATAAAAAGTCTCGAAAATTATTTGGTCGTATGAAACCATCTGTCATCTTTATAGAAAAAAAGGTTCCGAAAGAAAAAGTATTTTCGAGTGGCCAGGAAAGGCGAAGAAAGTGGTAGCTCTTGTGAAGAGAAATCCGAGGTTGTCGATTTGCAGTTATGCAGTTAAAGTGGGTTTGCGATGAGAGTACAATGCGCAAAAAAATCCAGCTTCAGGCCTAAGGTGCTATGAAGGGTATAAAATGATGAGCAGAGGCGTACAGAAGAGTCTAGTGGTTGAAAGCCTCCCACGAAAACATATTGCGCTTTTTGTCTAGCCATACAAATGTGGCTCGATGGATCCGAAATATAAATATCAAGGAGTGCCTCTAGAAAAGACTCCAACCATTCATTCGAAAGCTTATGGAGTCTAGATACTCTGCCCTTATTTAGTGTCGTGTCATCATAAGTCTTCTGCGATTGATTGGTATAATGGTGATATGATGACATTTGTGCCCAGGGAGGCACACCCTTTAAATTGTCCATAACTCCGGCCAATGGAGCGGTATTGAGCTCTAGTAAAAAGACAATTGAAGTCGACAAGTTATGAATGCCAACAACATCTAAGATTGGGAAAAACAAGAAAGGTTGTACATAGATACTATGCAAAATCGATATCTTTGATATCTTTGTAAAAAACGAATGTTTTCGTTCTGTCTAATGAACAAATAATCATAAAATGAATAAACTTTTACAGGGTGTCTACTGTGTCGACCTGAGTCGATTTACTGACTTTTACTGACCTCTGAACAAAATCATAGGGTAGTAAAAGAAGGGATCTCATCCGAAAAGATTGTACTAATTGGGCCTAATCAGAAAACAAATCTTTTTCTCGAATTAATTGCTTGATCAAAACGAGAAAATTTGTTTTAAAAATTCACGCAGAGCCTTCTCGTTTCGAAAAACTTGACCACAATGATTTTTGTAATTTTTTCCAATGATGAAGTTCTGTGCAAGATGACATTAAAAAAAATATTTTTTTGATAAATCTATAATATTCCCAATTTCCTAACAAATGATTGAAACAAAATGTAAAAAAATACGAAATCCTCTTAACTTTGAGGCGTTAGAACAAATAGTCAAGCCGAATCGAGCCAAATAAAAATTGTTTGTATCCACGAAGGATGGAACTAACACTATATTGACTTTAAGAAACATATTTATATCTTGTCTTTGAACATTACCAGTTCAACAACCTTACAAGTGGGATTCACTTCATCAGCAGGCGCTCGGTTTGTTCGGTTATTTATATAGACATGTCATATGTCATTGGAAAGGTCTGACATTCAGCTACAACGTGAAGCAAATTTTATCAAGATCCCGAGTCCGTAGATATCACAGTGGTGTGTTAAACATGTCGATGTTGTGCCGAAAGTCTGATTTTTTTAACGAATTTAGTTCGGCGATCAGTTAATATAGTCGTTACTGAACGATAAAATATCTAGTTGAATTGGGGAAAAACGCGAAAAAATTGCCCAAATCTCGAAAAACATGTTTTTTTTAGAAATGTCCATGAGCATTATCATCGCGCATCCAGCCAAAGTGGTCAATATAACGATTCTTTCGCTCGGCTATGGGCTCTAATCTTTCCCGCTATAATCTACAGACCTGGCGCATTATGATAAACATTAATTCTCATCGATGGGAAACACACTTTCAGGCCTACAGCTCGAAACATTCGAAGGTGTCGAAAAATTGTGTTATGATATCTCTGATACGTTTGCTGTAATCGCGGTTTAAATTTCATCGAAGAATACCACTTTTAAGGTTGTTAAACGGTAAATATAACACAAAATTGAGTGAACATTTCTCATAATAAGTATCAATAAACGGCATTCTGCTGTGAAAATAAAGGCCCCGCAGGGAAGATTTTTTTAACGAAAAATGCAATTACAAGAAATTCATGACTGGCCCCGCATGAATTTCTTAGTTTTATATGAAATTTGGCTGAC
Organism: Exechia fusca; assembly: GCA_024741255.1. Lineage (NCBI taxonomy): Eukaryota > Metazoa > Arthropoda > Insecta > Diptera > Mycetophilidae > Exechia > Exechia fusca. The sequence continues at coordinate 2,950 of JANTBZ010037198.1, forward strand.
CTCTCTATCAATTTACTGACTTTTTACTGACTTTACTGACCGAAATTCGAAATACTGACTTTTTACTGACTTTGTCAGTATACTGACCGAGTAGACACCCTGTTTTATATTCCGTTTAATTTTTAAATATTGCTGCACAGGTTCATACGTTATAGAATTATAAAGTTATGCGTTTTTCTCAGCCGCACTCCTTATTTGAAAAAAAACAATGAAATTACATTTAATAGAAGGTGTATCGTTCTTCAAATGTGCAGAACATTGTTTGTTTGTACTCCTCCCCTCTCACTCACCTTCCCCGTTATCGCCGACCACACCTTCAGCGTATTATCATCCGACCCCGACACAATCCGATTGCCGCAGAACTGCAAGCACGTAATCACATGATCATCATGCCCCTTCAGCGTCTTCGCCTCCCGGATCGGCCGCGTGCGCCAATTCAGCTCGATAATCGTCTGCCGCATGTACGCCGCCTTCCACGGCGACGCAATCGGCGGCATATTCCCCGCCCTGCCGCGACGCGGCCGATCCAACGCCGGATCCGCCACAATGTTCACCCGCTTGCACTTCTCCTTCCACAGCAGATTATCGTCGCACAGAAACCGCCACGTCCGACACGTCTGCGCCGCGCGCAACAGATCCTCCGGCTCCAGGAACGCCAACACGCCCAGCGCCAGCTCCTTGGGCAGCAGCGAAATGAAATCCCGCTGGAACTGCGGCTCAATCACCTTCATCATATGCCGCACCTGCGTCGGCTCGCACAGATCGATCAGCCGATCGGTGGCCAGCATGCGCTCCGCATTCGTCCAGCGCTGGAACTGCACCAGCCACTGGCACAGCTCCGGCGGCGGATTGTCGCGCGTCGGTATGACGAGGCTGCGCGGCGTCCGCACCAGCGGTCCGCACGAGTTCGAGGACGCTGGCGGCTGCTGGCCGCCAGCGGTGAAGATGTGCAGGCGACGCCGTTTGCCCGGCGTCGATCCGCTGCCAATCGATTCGGTGTCGCTGAGCGTCGCGAAGCCCGACGACGAGCCGGTGTCGGTGCCGCCCGGACTGTCCGCCCGGCAGTCGGTCAGGCGGCGCTTGCGGCCGCTGGCGACGTCGACGTCGGCCGCTGCCGACGACGACGAGACCGAAGGCACCGGCGTTTTCGGCAACACCGTGTAGCCGCACGACGATTCCGCCTCCACCGCCGCCGCCGCCGACGGCTCCGCCATCTCGTCCTCGCTGCAGCCGCCGCCGCCGCCGTACTCCTCATCGGAGTAATCGCGACACGTGCACACCTCCTCGTCGTCCGCCGCCGCCGCCGCCGCCGCCACGCAGTCCGGCCACGTGCCGTCCTCCAGCTGGAAGCCGTCCTCCGTCGTGTCCGCCCCCACCCCGGCCAAGTCCATGGCATGGAACATGGCGGCGCCCACTGCCCGGGCGCCGGCGGCGTGGGCAGCGTCTGCGGCCGCCAAAACGGCCGCCGCATCGACGGCGGACAGGACGCCGGCGATGGGGACGCCGTTGCGATAGCGGTTGCGGATCATGCGACCGATGTCATGCACCCGCGGCGGATTGGCGGCGGCGGCGGCGGCCGGGGCGGCAATGGCGACGCCGCCGGGGCCGGGCGGGATTGCAGCGTCGGCGTCCTCGTCGTCATCGTCGTCGTCCTCTTCGTCCTCATCGTCGTCTTCGTCCTCGTCGTCGTCGTCCTCCTCCTCTTCGTCGTCGTCGACGTTGATGACGTTCACTTGTTGGGCCTGCACTTCGCCTCCCTCGACCACGTCGTCGTCGTCGTCGTCGTCCTCCTCCTCGTCGTCATCGTCGTCCTCGGCCTCATCGTCGCGGATCACAACTTCGTCTTCGTCCTCACCGGCGGCAGCGGCAGCGTCCTTCTGACCGTCCTCCTCATCGTCGTCGTCGTCGTCATCGTCGATCTCGTGCTCCTCGAGCGCGCAGCTCAGATCGAGTTCGTCATCGTCGGCGCGCGAGCGCGATTGCTCCGCATCGTCGGCGTCGGCGTCCCGATCCTGTTCGGTGCCACTGGGACCGGCCGCCCGCGAATCGTCGTCGTCCGCCATCTCCAGCGACGAGGACAGATTGACTTTGGCGGAGGCGACCGATTTGTGCGGCATGCCGAAGCGCATCTGTTTGGTGCGGCTGGTCGTCGGCGTGTTGGACATTCGGACGGCTGGTGTCGTCTCTGGCGCCGCAGCCGCCGCCGAGCTCGTGCCGGATGGCGAACTGTGGGCAGCGGCGGAGGGCAGCTGCCCTGCTGCTGCTGCCGAAGACCGTTGGGCGGCGACGGCCGTCACCAGTTCCATGGGCATCTGTTCGTCTTGGTCGTTGTTTTCGGCCGACCGCCGGCAACGGATCAGCCGACCGCTGCCCGTTAGCCGGAACTCCTCGTCGGCCTCGTGCCGCTCCATTGCGTCCATGGCGTCCATGGCGTCCACGTCGTCGGCAGCGGCGGCCGCCGCCATCGCAGCGTTGATCATCTGCTGCACTTGCGAGCCGGCCACGTCGGCAGCCTCCTGGCTGGTCGAATTGGGCGACGCATCGTCGAAGGTGGGCGGCGATTGCGGAGCAGCGGCGGCCGGAGACGGGGCCAGCTGGTGGGCATCCGCTTCCGCTTCGTTGTCGGTGGAAGCGGACGATGATGATGACGATTGTTCGTCGTCGTCGTCTTCGGCGGCGAAGAATTCATCGCTAAGGCGCTTGGGCTTGACGCCGGCCGAATGGCGGATACTGTTGTCGGCGGAGGAGGCGACGGAAGCGCCGACGACGACGGTCGACGACGCATCGAGGGACATGGCCTGCGCCAGCGATGCGTTGGAGTCGGCGGCGTCATCGGCAACAGGTGTTTCCAAGAGGATGTCGGTAGCTTTCACTGTGGCCATCGTTGTCAGCTGCTGAACGGCGACTGACGATGATGATGATGCTGATGATGATGATGATGCAGCGGCAGCAGCAGCGACGGATGCCGATGACGATGATGATGCTGATGTCGGCGTTTCGTACGAGCCAGCAGCGGCAGCAATGTTGATGTGTGCTTGTTGATGCGCACCGCTGTTCTGATCGCCGTCGCCGTCCAGCCGGCTGCTGTGCTGCTGCTGCTGCTGCAGCTGCTGTACCTTTGTGTTGGTTGCTGCTGTGTTGTTGGTGTGGTTGTTGTGGTTATTGCATTCCGATGCATCGACATCGATGATGGCATCGTTCGGCATCTCGGCGGTGAATGTCGACGCGAACGTTGAGACTACGGATGCAGGTGTTGTGGCGGCGGCCGCAGACACGGGCGTGTGATTCGGCTGCTGCTGCTGCTGGGCGACTGGCGTTGTGAAGGCTGCCGCTGCCGCTGTTTGCTCGATGAGGCTGGTCGTATCAACTGCGCTCGAAATTCGATAGTCGGCGGCGGCTGTGGCGTTGTGCGGCTTCGATGGTGTAATTGTCGTCGATAAATATGCGGATTCCGCGGCGTCGTCGTCGGCGCTGGCGGTTGGGTGACATTTCGATGACATGTTTTTGTGTATGCGGCGGGCGAGATGAGCACGTCGAAGCACGAAGCGTTTTCTGGTGTGTGCGCACAGTCGAACGATCTGCTGTCGAATGAGAGCACAGAGATGCGTCAGTTTAGAGTCGTTGGTCTTTGGTTTGGGCCGAGAGCGCGTGCGTATGTGGTGTTGAATCGCGACCGAATGGACACTCGCACGCACACACGCACCAGTCGATGGATCGTCGTCGCATTCATTCAGGAAAACCTTTTCATGCATTCCGCGCACTAACGCAGGTAGTGGAAATGTGTGTTGGTGGTGCATATACACACGAATCTAAGGCGAGTTGTTTTTTTTTTGTGTTTCAATATAATGTAATTTTGCTGCGTCGTTCGGTCTAAACAAACCGCTCGTATAACACACTGGGCTGGTTTTGATTGGATATATTCGAACATTTGCACCGTGTTCTCCGATGTGCATTTGAACAATAAAATGTTATATCATAAAAAATGCACACAAACACGCACAGTGCAGATGGCCAGTGCGCGCGTTCGCCAGAAAACCGGTTGCGTGTGAAGCGTCGTGTGAATCGCGCGCTGGGTTGTGGCATATTCTCGTCCTACCGAAAATCGGAGTCCCGCCCGTCTCACTTTGAACATGACCAGATGATGTGAAGCAAGCACAAGTCAGGTAGATAAACATGCGAACGCGAGTGTGTTGTGACAAGGTATAGATTCGAGATGCTATACTGATTAACCCTTGAAGGCCCCACTTTCTTGCTAAGAGGCCACAATTCGAACCTCAATAATACGAAAATAAATACTTGATATGCAATCGAAAGTGAGTTGTATTAGTTGGTATATTTTATCCTACCCAGAAAGGGTTAATCGCGAACGCGGCACAATAAATGATGCATTCGGCACAGTTACCGAGCGTGCGGTGCCATTAATACGAAAGTCGCCGTTGTTGCGTATCGATGCGCGTGCTCGTTTATTTTTCGGCTTGCAATTGCTGCGCGCACATTGCATCGCATCACCAGTAAATTGCACATTTGGGGCATCGCGAGTTTGAATTGAATAATAAACAGCAGCGAGCAGCGTTCCCATCCCATGCGTCGTTTGCCATGCGTGCAATTTCGTCGCATAATAATTTGCTGGGTGCGCATGAGTGCGTGCGCAAGTGCAGCCACACACCACACACAACTCACTGTGTGTGTGTGTGTGCGTTCCCACGGTATCCATTAACATCTTTGGCCGGCGTTGTGCGCGAGAAACGTGCCGTCGTGTGCCGTCGTCTTCTCGATTGCACATTCTGGGGCGTGCAAAAAATGCCAACGTAATAGCGCTCTATCTTGAACTCAGCATCAGCGAGTCCAGCGGCACCAGCCAATCAACAACAATTATCGCCGTTAATCCGGCATTATCTTTGTGCGACATCTGACTGCGTGTCCGCAGTGCACAAATCAGCCAGCGAAGTGATGTTATGCTGCGAAAGTTGTACCACGGAAGGCTGGATAAATGGCAAAACGCGCCGCTCCACCAATCTGCCAACGCATCGGCGATGCGGTAATTCGATAGCCCCTTCTAACCATATCAACACAGCCAGTCAGATATACCGACCGCACGCTGACAACGGCGTGTGCGTGCGTCTGTGTCAGGCAGCCACATCTCAACGCGTGGCTGTAAAGATATGGCCGTCGTTTTACATCCTCACATCTGGCCGTATTCGAGTATGAACTAGTATAGTATTCACCACAACTTTGTCAGGGTCGCGTTCATCGTATGATTATTATTCCCCGAGAGTGTGGTTGGAAGGATTTGCTACTAGTCGTCATTTTCAATGTTGTTTTGCATCGATTGTATCTCGAACGATTGACGTTTTCGACCTTTGGACGATCCAAATTGAAGACGAAGGTTTGGCTTGAAGATCTGACTACTCTGTCAGTGTCGTTCGTTATAATTGATTATGGTTATTATCCCATTCGAGAAATCGTTCGATAGGATACATAAACCAACATACCTATATTCCATACACTGGCATCTGGATGCACTTTTGATGCTTTCAACATTTTTTTATCGCGAACACAATAGCCAAATGCCAGATTCCAGAGAATTTCGTGCGAACATTCAATCGTGTATTCGATACACCCCTGCATGAACACACAACACACACACACACACACACATCTCAGAATGGTCAATGCGCTGTGCGATGCGCCGTCGCCGCCGCCGCCAGCCAGCCAGAGCTGCGGATCACTTTCATTCCCATGTACATGTACGTTTACATACTACACATATTGGCTCAGCTTTGCCGGCCTGGCTTCGGCTCAGCGACAGCGCAGAGAATCGCATCGCGCAGTCGCCGCACCAGGCAGACTGCTTGTGCAGCCATGGCAGAATATTCGTAAAACCGGTGATGTGTGTGTGCATGCGAGATGGGTGCGCATCGCGCGTTGTGGGACGAGAGACTGTGACTGCACGGATGAGATGAAGATGTGTGCGAATCACGCGATTGAAAGCGTGCGCGCACGTATACGAACCAAACACACACAGCGCATACCAACACACCGTTGCGGTACACCGCGTATACTGTGGGAATATGCGCGTGATGGTGGTGGTGTGGCAGCGATATGTCGCCGGCGCCGCCGGTTAACTGAACGTTTGGAATGTTGCCGATCTGCGATCCCACACACACACAAAACCACATATCGTGTGAATTATGTATACGCTTGCCGTATACTGATGAATTATTTTCATATTCCGTTAACACATTCTAGACGGTGTTTCACGTGAGAACAGTCGTGCCTACTCTCAAATGGATGAAGAATATATGAACGTTTTTGTAACCTTATGCGCGCTACAGTCGTGCGATAACCCGCGATCAACACGATCGCAAGTTGTGCATAGTTTTCATAACAACCACTGAACCCTAAAATTTCGGATCTAACTTTCAATTCTTTGATTAAATTATTTGATGGTGCCTGGATTTTATCAGTAACAAGCACAATGTAGTTTTTAGACACGAAACATGATATGATATCTTTCAAGATAATTGATGGCTCTTGCAGAAAATGAAAAATTAAACGACTGCATATTGTTCCTAGTTCCTAAAACTCCAAACTATAAAGTAATGCGTTTGAATAATTTTCACATCAACTTTACAGCCGAGCTATAGCCTACCTAGAAGAATAAAAACGGTCATAGGTATCAATCTCGTACACTCGAACACCAACGAACGAACGAACACGAAATTATTTGCACAGCGATTCAAATAATGCACGCACACAAAGCCAATGCTCTCGGAGCCGAAAACCGGCATTGCCAGAGCGCACCATAGCCGCCACTCCACTTTGATCGGTCACAGGGTGCAGCAGGCAGGATCAATAACCGCATTCGTGTGTGCGCCAGCGTTACATAAGTGCATATGTGACGACCAACACACACGCGCGCACGCAATCTATGCAACAACGTTCACATGCATCGACGACCCAACACGCATTGACGAATGGTGATTATGTGTAGCAATATGAACCACTTCGCCAGTGTTCGACAGCGATTACTATAATACCAATCGATGGGTATAAGTACGTAAATATGTACGTCATTGGACGTGCGAGTGGAGTTCAAACAAGTCAGTGGCGCGCGTGTGTGTGTGTATGTACCTGTACCCTGTACCCAAACGGCAATGATAACACAACTGTGCGAATGTTGACTCGAATGTAATAGTGAGAATGGGTTGACTCGAACGATAAACGCCCCGTTTCATTGTGTACATATTTCTGAACGACCAAAACACATCCGCCAGAAAAAATACGTATCAAAACAAGGCACCGCAAAACACGTGGTGATGGTTGGGTCACGTTTGTATTCTACACGGGATTTGGGCTCACTCAGTACACGTTTCTTCGTCTGTTGTATCGAATTCAAACGAGGTTGCACACCATCACCTCATTCGAACCAAATTTACACACACGAGCAGTCATTGCAATTTGCAACAGAGTCAACACGTCGTTTAGCGCATACTCCACAAAGTTGCATATTGGTGCAAACTGTGCAAAATAAATGCTGACCACATTGTGCGGTGCTCACAATAAACACGGCAATGTAACACGACGCCACACGAAAACGTGTGTTCGCATCGGCTTTACTGGAGCAAATGAAATGTGCTTATTCGTCGACGCAATTAGTGTCACTGAAAGTCGCAGTTTACAATAAACAATGCTCTGAACATAACATATATACCTCACGTACATATGCGTATGTATATGCACATGTGTGTGCGGTTCGCATTGGCAAAGGCTGGGCCTATAATTATATGAGCTCGCCAGATGGTCGCCGCTTTCGGCCGATCGCGCTCCGTTTTATACGCCCATATGACGAGAAACCGTGACAGCTACAGCCTAAGACCAAAACAAATCACACAATAAAATGCCTTGTGAAAAACACCCAACAATACCCAACGCGCGAACTGCATCGGCCATCCTTGTGAATCGACTATGACGACGACGATGATCGCACATCAGGATGCATTCTCGAATTGCCAAGGGGTTCGGAAAACGCTCTGCGCGCATCTTCGGAGTGGTGGCATTTTCATACAATGCTGCGTTGCTGCAACGCTCAAAACCACCCTCCATCATATTCTATCGTCACACACACTACACAATACAGTTACATACATATTTGATGTGTGATGGCATCCTCGCATGTCTTGTCTATTCTCTGTCTATCGGTCTATGTCACACGTTGACGCTTCCGTTTCCCACCTCAATAGACACCTCAAGGCCAGGTAGCCGGCGATGTATTGAATTTATGATGATGCGTCTTCACAATATAGGGGTGCGTTATTTTTCCAGCAATCGGGGCAGTCGGAACTCGGAACGGAACACAAAAACAAGGACCGTCAGTCGGACGGACGAAAAGTTGCAGTTGTTCCATTTGTAATATTGTATAATATCATTTCGCGTACGCGCACTGCATTGAACTTCGATGTTCAAGAGAGTGCGCAAAAACTATCCACCCTCTCATCCGTCCGTCCGTCCGCTCCGGTCGAACGAACTCTGGCTCTGTGCGGACACTGTTGAATTAATCATTATGTGAAACCAGTTTATCGGCAAACCAATACACGTACGCACATCCCGGCGTAGCTGTACGCTGTACTCGATCATCGCATCATATCCAACAGTAGAGTGCAGCACTCATGAATAGTACTACCCCGAACGCTTGGAGTACGATCACCCGAAAAAATGGATTTCGTTATTCAATGTGTTCTCATAATTTGATCAGAGACCATATCTTGTCACCGGATTGCCTTAGAACAAAATGCAAATATTCAAATAAATGGGAATAAAACTATGCGCAAATCATATTTGTATAAGGGCGTGCTTGTCCAATGGTTAGACTGTTGAAAACCAATTTTTGTGTGTACTATACAGGCTCATTAAACAAAATTACATCATTACAAATTACATTTTTACGAGTGAACGCACTACAAGCGTGTGGGGTAGTATATGCCTTTGGTTGGCGTCTGGACGACGCCGTTCCCACAAACCGTATACATACATGAATGGCCGTTCCTATATAGACTGTGTGTGTGTATCTCTGAATGCACTGTGTGTGTGTTGCACTTGTGCGAGCAAAAGCATTTTCGGCGGATGTGAATACACGTTTTCTTTTTACGCACACAAACACACACGCGTCATACAGTCAACGCACGTCTGTGCCGCATACAATCGGTGTTCTCTCGCACTCCAAACCGCGCATGATAAACGTTTTGTGCGCACGCAGTGTGGATCTTTTTTCGGAGCACACGATGTGCAACGTGAGTGTGCCGAAGACGCAACGCACTTCACATCTGCACCGCTGCCGTCGTCGCGTCGCTCGATGGCCATGTGTGCGCTGTGTAAGTGCAGCAAAACGGATGGCTCGGCGCAATGTCTCGCGCAATTGAGCGCTCCTCCTTCTCCTCCTCCTTCTTCGTGCTGAACGCGCGTTGTTGATCGGCCATAGCAGCGCACAAGCGTGAGAGTTATACACAAACTGCACAAGCGACCGATCGGCCTGCGAGGAGCGCTCACAAAATTCGATCGCCGTTGCGGTCGCGCTGCTGAGCGATCGGGACGTCGTGCACGCCGGCCGACGGACAGAGTCGCGCCGAAACGCGTGCGACCCATCCATGAACCCAACCCATTTTGTGGTGCGCGCGCGCGCACATCGCGCACAGAACGGCATGTGTGTGAGTGTGTGTGTGTGTGCAGAAGTTCACACGGTCTTGCGGTGCGCGGCTGGTCTCCGCGTGTAGACACATCCGTACAAGGTACAAGAATTATGCGTTGCAAATCGCTTGAATGGACGATGAAGCTCTGGAATCATCGAGCTTCAATTCTGCCAAACAGTTTGCACATTAGGTCGATTTGAAATTGGAATAAATGCTTCCAACACTGCAATATTTGTAATACAGTAAAACCTCCCTAAACCGGAATCCTCGCTAAGCCCGAACATTTGTTCGGTCCCGAGAACCTTGAACAAGATTTGTATGAAAATCGACCTCTGTTAGCCGGAAACTATCTGAGCCGGAAACGGAAACCATTTTACTAATTTTCTGTGTTCACTGAATCTCTGTAAGACGGAAAATGTTGTTTTATCATATAAAATCAGCAGTCGAAATCATTAGAAACAGTTACAATTTAATTACAGTTTGAACCATCTGTTTTTCTGCAT
>JANTBZ010037309.1:0-13136 GCA_024741255.1 Exechia fusca
GATCAGCCCAAAACACTTCTAAGAAATAAATATATTTTATAATATATATTTTGGTCGATATTGAGGTCGCGCGGCAGACATTTTACAATAAGCTCTGGCATGTCCAACTACATATCCAAGAAAAAATCAAACATTTTTTTATAATTTTCTGTATGGTATCATCGATCTTTAGCATCCGTGTTTTTGGATCTTCCGGACTTATTTTGTGGACTCCTAGATGTTTTAGTCTGTAACTGCCACAATTGGGCGCCTAGTACGAGTATCATCTTTAGTGTCCAAATGGCCAGTACGGAATTTTGAAAAAATATATCGCGATATTTTTTCAGGCTGGGTCAAACCTAGATAACATTTTCTGAAGACCAATTTCCCATTAAAAAGGTGTTTTACAAAGACACGAAAAACGATGTTGTCTATTCCTTTGCAATAACAACAGTTGCTTAAATCAAAATGAAATATAGAACAAACCACAAGTCCTATAGATGTCTATTTTTGTTTGAGTCGTTTGAATGATTTATGTTGAATATTCATAAATAATTTCATATAAAAATGGTGTCCTTCTACCAAACGACACGGACTTTCCGGACTGCCTGTTATATACAAAAATCGTCATCGTTATAAAGTCGCATCCTTTGGCTAAGCGCGCTCTGTAAAGACCGATTTTTGTACATTTAGATAAACCATTCAATTCAAACGAAACGAATTTGTGCAAGGATGCAAGGATAACGATGCAATTTTGTTGAACTCTACTGTTGAACATATCGTGTGAGAAAAGTCTATTCGTTGGCTATACAAATCTGTCTATTTTCGTTTGTGTTACGTATTAGATTTTTCAATGTGGAATTGTTCTGTGACTGTTTCTTCAACTGCAAAATTTAAAAGAAGTGACATTTCTCGCATGGTTTATTACTTATTGTTAAAGAAATCAAATCAAAACTTGTTTTATTATGTCACTTATTTCGCAAATACTTAATTATTGTACCCTTAATTGTTATCATTTTACAAATATAATTGTTAAAGATGCCCAGTCTACAGTAGAATCAATATACATCTGCCAAATCGACCATTTAAAAGTGCCTGCTATCTGAGGAGATCACATGTGTTATTTTGCTGAGATTCGAATGTGTGTTTGTAACTTTAACTTCGAGAAGAGTTTATGTTTCGTATTACCAGTGAGAAAATATAGCCTTCAATTAAATGGAATGTCCATACAAAGGCAAATAATATTCTTTAATCATTTTAGTATTTAGACACCAGTTTGTTTGCCCGAAACTGGTCATAACTATTCCATTTCTTTTCCATTCCATCGCAACCCACAGAACAGCGACATCATCTCCAAAGTCACCATCCCCAATGCGGTGCTCAACAGCACGCTCTTCCGCAATCTGATGCCGCGTGCGCGATTCTTCGCCGGCGACTGGTCGCATTTCGTCGCCGCCCAGCTGTCCGCCGCCGTCGAGCTGTACGACGTCATCCTCACCTGCGAAACGATCTACAATCCGGCCAACAATCAGAAGATCATCGACGTGCTGCGCCGGCTGCTGCGCCCGAAGACGGGCGTCGCCTATCTGGCGGCGAAAACCTACTACTTTGGCGTCGGTGGCGGCGTACGCGCCTTCGAGGCGCTGCTGCGCCAGGACGGCGGCCTCCGGTCGGAGGTGGTCTGGCAGTCGACGGAGAACGTGCAGCGGGAGATTTTGAAAATCACACATGTCTAGGGAAGTGGTTGCAGTTGAGACGCGCACAAATCCTACCTAATTATTGGGATGTGCTAATTCGGTGAATCGGTAAATTAAACACAAATTGAGCTTGATTTTATACACATCTATCTGGCACTGGCTCTCTCACGAATGAGGAAAAACTGTTAATCGAAACCAATTGACCAGAGCATAATGTTACTATTAGGTCAAAATGTGTGTTTAAATGATTGTTTTCAGAATTTACCGATCTACCGATTTAGCTCACTACTACTACATACCTAACGAAAAACAATTCCACTCTAAGTGTCTATGGGAGAAATACTAGAAAACAAAGAAACTAATCTTGCATATACTATTGCATCCCCTCAATCCTCCAAGGCCACACACAAAGTTTTGTAATTAGTCGTATTTCGGACCCCCACCCCAACCGCCAACACGAGGCAAACGCATAAATTGAGCCGCTGCAAAATTTTTAGACATTCTACTCGCCACCATCGCAACCCAAAATTTTCGACACATCGGCTTTTAATCTTCGAGATTTTACAACCAGAAACCCGTACTTCAAACTTGAACACAGACACGAACAACTACAGATTATCTCTGAACTCTGAGTGTATTTTATCATCCCTCTACAACCAAAACCACAAACGAAAAAACGCAACAGTAAACAGCAAACTCCACCCCACCTCTAATCCTAGTGAATGTTGTTAACAGTTTCATAACACTATCGATATTTGAGGGTTGGCCAAGAAAGCAATTCAAGACAGAGCAGAGATATAGTATGATATCTGCTTATAGTAGGTGTATAAATTATCTGCACTCGATTTCTGTAATTGAATAACACAACCTGGAGTCATAATATTGTATCACGATTTTAATTATATCACGGATATTTCAGGGATACATTTTCAAACTAATGATCGCTGCGACTACATTGGTGGTGATATTTCCCGATTGACCAATTCGTTGATATATATGTATCTACATAATAAGGGTTCGTAATAACGACATATCAAAATCTTCACCAATTATAGTTTTTTTTGTTTTCCTGCTCTTTTTGTCGTATTTGTACCAAATCTGGCAATTACGATTAACGATCTTTCATACCCCTTTGATATAACTGTTGCATGGTAATTTGTGACAAGAAAAAAAAATTCATTCGGTCTTATCGGTAAACAATACACAATAAAACCTTAAATCTTCTCTCAAACGGCCAACTCTCATCACAATACTATATGGGTATATTCAAATGCTAGCAGGCACAAACTTACACACACACACACACACATACAACAATTTGCTATAATAGGGCACGTATTTTTATAGAGGCCATTTGCTGCAATTGTTTCTAAACGACAACACCACTGGTAACTTAATCGCATATCATAAGCACACAGATACACGAAACAAAAATACTACACTCTGTTGGACTGCATTTACTATTTACTTACTATGTCTCTGTGTACATAGCAAATAGTCAACGATTTTACGCGCATATATTTAGCAATTAGCTCGACACCGAAATCAACTACTGTACCCACACAAGAAAACCCACAACGTTTATCGAAACAAAGTTGCTCAATCGCTCGACATTCGCTCGCGCATTGTCAAAAATATTCCGTCCGACTGTCCAGCCGTGTGTTCGTGTGTGTTATTTATTTAGATACCCGCCCATTTCCACATAAACTCCACGAAATCCCTTCTCGCGCCGCCGCCGCCGCCGCAAGACAAGCACCAAAAACCGAACACCCTTCCGCCATGCAATCCGTCACCACCCCTCTGACCGCCGACGAGCAGCTGGCCATCGATCGCAAGGCCGAAAAGGAGCTGACGCGCAAGCAAACCATCTACCGCAATTGCGCCAACCGCACCAAGGCGCCGCCACCGGACGACTGGGGCCTCGGCGCCGTCGCCGCGGCCGCCGCGGCCAAAGCCAAAGCGGCCAAAATGGCCGCCATCAAGGCGGCCGCGGCCGCCAGCGCAGCGGCCAAACTCGCCGGCAAATCGGTCGCCGATGCGGACATCAAGCCGATCAAATGCAAGCGGGCCTCGTGCGCCGGCCAGGCGGTCCACGTGCGCCGCAACCAGACCAAGAACCTGGAGCAGATCAAGATCGAGTGGCGAGAGGTGCGCATTGGGTTTTTTTTGGTCGAAATGTGTGTAGTCGGGAACTATTATTGAAACAGCTATTGAGGTATTAATTCTTAAGGGGGTGGTCCTCTAAATATGGCTGAAAAATGGGTGTTTTTCGGAATTTTGTTTACCGAAAATATAAGGAATACGACAAATTTGAGTATATCCATTTATTGAACATATAAAAAGCTTTCGGGAACAATTTTTCTTTTCATCGTCGACCGCTTCTCGAGCACATATTTTTCAAGGTACCCAAAAACGGCAACGTAGGCAATTAGATGTGAATGTAAAACGCAAAGTCCGATCAAAATTGTATGTGCGGATATCGAGTTATGTTGTACACCGATTTCTAAAACACCGATTCGAGAAAAACGCGTTTGAAGTTCCGTGTTACGCTCGTTTTCGCATGGAAGCACGCTCAGGGCGACGGTGCACATCTTTACATACCGCCTCATTAATGACGATCAATGTTTCCGACGAAGTTGGGATAAAGCCTAATCGTGTATCATTATATTTCCTATAACTTCACCGTAATGTGAGATATATGTGTAATTGACTTGGGCAAAAAGTGCAAACATTTCTAATTGTAATATTATAACATTCAGTTAAAACTTGATCTTTTTTGTTACCAGGGGAGCAATCTGCACCAGAAAAGTTTGAATAGAAGCTGGTTCCAGGATAAATGTCGCATAGTGTAATCGAACAAAGTCACTGCGCAGCCATCCATGTGAGTGCACGTGCGCCTGCGCTGACGCATATGCATCTTCGTACGAATTTAGTACGAACGAATGTTACCAATATTGTTTGAATGTGTGTGTGTGTGCTTGCGCGCATTTTCGAATGCAAGTGCTCATTGAGGAGTGCCCATCGTTTTTTATCATCGTTGTCGTCGTTCCATATACAGACCACTTGTTTCACATCACTCGCAAGTGTTTAACACGATGGTGGTGCTGAACCATCAACAAACGCTTTCGAGTGTCCAAACTCGCGGGTTGGCTTTAATGGCGTCTTCGGTTGTGGTGGTGGTAAATGTTCAAAAGGGTTATCCGAGTGAGTGCGGAAAGGGTTAAATGAATGACAAGATAGATGATGTATAATTTAATGGATCGTGTGCGCGAGACTGGAAACACGCAAGTAATGATGGATAGACATTTGCGCGTTAAGTGCTCGACTGCGTTGCGGTTGCAGTCGATTCGCAATGCGATGCTCTCTGAATCACAAATTACTCTAATTGAATCGGATCCAGATCGCCTACAGCTGTTGTCATTTCGAAAATTCGCTCTGTGGGATCTGCGATGGCCGAAAAGGACCGCTTCACGAACGTCGCATAATCATAACAATATTTTACGACAGACCAACAGAAATTCGAGGCGCTCGCTCAGAGGATCCGAAAACATCTCTATAACAATTAAAACAGCACAGAAAAGCACTTTAGTTTTATGATATAACATTCAATGGTTTTACTGCCATATCCGGACGAACGCAGCAACCTGCTGCAGCCAATAGACGAACATGCGCACTTCGTGCGGCCGGTGCCGGAACACTTCTGCGGATGCAAATGACGCACGGTAGACTGATATAATAAATGTTTGGCAACCGGTTCACAGAAGCCATTATATTGTGTTTCGGTGTAGCAATTCAACGCGTTATACATCACTTCAATGGCATGGTTTAGCCTCTGGCCATCATCGAGTTAACATTCATATACGAATATTGTTTCACTTGCACTTGAGTGTGTGTAGGTATGCTAGATCTCGAGAAGCTGGCGAATATTGTGTCACGAATTTGGGGTTGCGAGCGAACAACACACAGATGCACTGCAGGTTTATGTTAGTCATGTGTGTGTGGAACGTAATGTCGACGATGGGTACACGATTTCAGGCAAACAGTGAGCGAATGAGTCACCCATACCGACCGACCAGCATCATTCTCACTGGATCTGCAAATCAAATAATGGACCTACACAAACACATACCGATGTCGTTTTTCGACCGCCCGACCCAAACAATTCTGTAGATCACGGGGACAAATAATGTCATTTCGTGATGCGATCCGAAAAATACATTTATATAATATGGCATTTAATGTTGACGATCGTGGCTATCACATACACATTCAATCGACTATGACTAATTTAACCAAGCATATGCGGTCTGCTATGCTCTCCTCTGAAAGGTGCACCGAAAATTAAATTGACGTTCTGCATTCGAAATCACTCAACATTATATTTACATACCGCATACGAACATGCATATTGTTGGAGCATACCGAACTGTCATCTTCGATGCTTATCGATGAGCAGCGCCTGGTGGCGCGTATAGCATCATAATATACGCCCATTCATGACATTCAGTGCGACGCAGATCCATGCTACATTGATCCACACACCAGACGTTGTCCACGATGACGACAGTCTCGCATTCTTCCGTTGCCAAAGCCAAGGTCTCAACAATGCCAATGTCACGTTCAATCTATCCCGATGTGGTGTAAGCGTGTGGGTTACGTTGATCTGAATTTATTGATAAAACGTCTATCCTTGGTATACCACCATGTTCGAATCGAATTCACGTAGCTACTGCTGCTATTTTTCTATACCACCCGCTGTCTTGGGTAAACCTTGACATTCGCACAGTGTGCGCACACTGCTTTTATGACAAAGTATGCTGGCGAAATACATAAATTGCCATCCACTCCGCGTTCGTTGGTGGGCGCAATGTGGGTGTGTGCTGTGCTTTGCTGAGCAAGATGCAACATGCATCGGGTGACGTTGAATGTTCACATAAAAACATGCAGACACATCAATGCAATTTTGTCCCTCATGCTTCTGCTGATATAAGAAGCACTTACAGTTCTCTATTCCAACCAGCTCTGCGAAATGGTCGGATTGTATACCGCGTTTTCGGATCAAATCGGAAAATATTAATGGAGCAACACAATTCTGTCCTTGATCTTGCCAAACGAGTTCGTGCATTTGACTCGTACACACAAAGCAATTGTAATAAATGCATTAAATCCAAACGCACATAAACCCGATGTCACGTTGCACGACTTTATCAAAACGAATGTCCGGCCGCGACGCCTCGCGGCAACAATTTATGGCGCAATTAGTACATCGTACACATACTCACGCATGCCGACCGCGCTCGCGCCTAACGCTTCTAGCGCGCAATTAGCATATTTTCGCACTTACCGCCCATCATTTCGCATTCACAATTCTAGGCGAACAACATTAATCATAAGCGATGACATTCCGGAACAGTAATAAAATCAAGTTTATTCATGTTTATTCATTCGACATGTGTGAACATTAGGTGTGTGCAGATATTTCACAATAATGGAGTGCGCGTGTTAGAGCTTTCACGCGAGAACTATCGAAATGAATTCTAACGAAACTCGGCAGCATCGACGACGATGCCTCAACACGCATGTTACAGGCGCACGTCCTTGACGCATACATTCACCCTTATATATCCCTTTCGACGCAGACGATGGCGAAGACGACTACGAGGCAATTTACGTATATGCTGCACGTGTGCATACGCTCACATGAACATTCGCACACGCATTCATAGCAACAGCGAAAGTGAAGAGTGCCATATCGGATGATGTGGGATTTTCGTACACACACGTGCTCGTACTCGCACACGCCAACACCACTAATTGTTGTAAGAAATTTATGAAGTGTG
This sequence comes from Exechia fusca, assembly GCA_024741255.1. Classification (NCBI taxonomy): domain Eukaryota; kingdom Metazoa; phylum Arthropoda; class Insecta; order Diptera; family Mycetophilidae; genus Exechia; species Exechia fusca. Next base: position 7,517 of record JANTBZ010037309.1, read on the forward strand.
AATAACTGAAAATTTATGCTAAGTGGTGTCGTGAGTGCATGTGAGCGTGAAGCGTATGTACATTTTGAATTCAAGCATGATGACGAATTCACTGTGCGATATCGTGTAACCGATCATTCTTGTTTCGTATATCTTCTAGTCTGTTTATTATAATAATTGACGGCTTCAATCCAAATGTACCTAATCATGTTCTGTACCTATATCATGTTCTGTTCATATGTCAATAACGATAATGATCAGTGGACCATCACCTCAATTGGACTGGCCCACCCACTTGTATCATACACCTATTTTATTCGATCTTCCACGTTTACATACGAGACTCTATGCCGTATGCATGTGCACGCGGGGTCAGGTCAGCGAATTGTGTTAAGTGTTGACGAAATAACTGAAATATTCACGGTATATGACGTGCGTAGTGATTATTATCTACATCGCGAGTCGTGAGCTCTTCAGACTTACTCGTGCATACTTGCTATACGGCACGACCAGAGTTGTGACGGAATAATCTAGCTAGCTATGCTAACAAAGCGTGCTCGTGCAAATTGAACGTGACATGCTGCAATGGTCCGAATGACGCGTGAATGCACCGCAGCCGGACTGCAATCCATTTATTAAATAATGTTCGAAAACAATGTGTTGGCTCTAATTTGAATTTTTCAACTCGCTCACTCACATAAACGGCGTCCGTTTCGCTGCTGTGTGTTGCGGACTTGCGCGCAAATTCGAACCAGGACATTACTTGCACTAAAATATGATTAATGATGCCGATCCGACTGGAGTCCGGAGCACTGAGCAGAGCAGCATTTTTGCATCACCACAATTCCGTTCGAACACACACTCTGGACGATGTTGTGTGCGGCGTTCGCCTCTACAACATATACTATGCGGCATATTACGATCTGCATTTGTACGCGATACTCGCGTGCGCTTTGGGTCGATGCTCTCTCGCCTCGCGCCGCCGTGATGTGGCGTGATTTGCACACGTTCGTGTGTTGGTTCGGTTGGTGCAACGACGACGAGCACCCAGCAGAATAGTATCAACATGTTTATAACAAATTCTGTGATACGATGCGCGGCAACCGCGCAGCTCGGACGCTGCACACGGCACGCGCATACAATACACATTTCGGTGTACGTCACACGGCTCAGCGAAATTTATTATATGCTCTGCGGATTTTTCCGTATTTGCGAGCGTTGACGGCTGACGCGCACACATTTACGCTGCACTTTGCGAGTTTTTTGTGCGCTTTTGGCGCGCACCAAATTGGACAGCTTCTCTATGCTGCGTGCGCGCACTGAATGGGCAAGCGTATATCAATCGTCCCCGGCGGACGGCGGGTGGCGCAAATGTTTTTCGGCGCTGTTGTGTGGGTGTGCAATATTATATTGGAAATGTTCGCGCGTAACTAGCGCCGAGCGCTTAATGGGATTTTAATGTCGCGTGACTTGTCAGTGTGCTGCGGCTGGTTGGCAGCTTGGTGATTTTATTGGATATAATAAACCAAAATTCTACAAGTTGGGTAATACTGCAACGATTCCCGAGGAGTATAACAACAAGTGGATGGAGGGAATCCATTTCGAATTAGTTCGCATTACATTCCGAGACATAATTCACATTTGCAGAGAGCCTTTTGCTGTGTGCATGATTCAATTACACATCAGGGGTTTCGTCGGTGTTCAAACAGAGAGTTTCGATTACAAGCAGCCAACAACAGGTATCTTTGATTCGTGCAGCCGTCTGTCGCAAAGCCACAGCAAAGCCATAGCTAAAAGCACACACATATGTACGTACACCAGGAACTGGAGCCGCTTCTCGGAATTACACATTTAGAGCTGCGAGCTGTACATCATTGAGTAGACCCTTCGGATACGAGAAGGGTGTCAACACACACACACGTAACATGCACTACATTCTTAGAACCGATTTACATTCGCAATTCAATTCGATATTCACTATTCACTTTGGCATCAGCTGCAATATAATCCGCATAAGTGGGACGACGATTGCGACCCAATGAAATTGAAATGTGTTTGTCGATTGCGATAAGCGCCGGTCTGTCTGTTCGAGTGGCAACGCACTGATTGATTGGCCTGACCAATATATTTCCAACCTGTTTACAGCCCATAAATCACCGGGCCCACTCATCCGAAACACGCAACGTATTTATGACACTAACTCAATTTGCATGCGCAATTTGTAAACATTGCGACACGCGACCACCGTTGCATTTGCGACCGGTGTAAAATCGCGGCGTAGGATAGCATAAAACGTTATACGTATGTAGTTTGGTCCGCCTACGATCCAGTCGATTCGAGCACGTAGCTGCACTCGAGCAGTCGCCACACTTGACTCATTGTGCGTGTTTCTGTGTGTGTGTGTCTACATGAGTTGCTGCCGAACGTTTATTGCATGTGCAACATCATAAATTCTCGGCACCTGAATTGTGTGGGCATTGTTTGCACCAAACACAGACACACACACACGTTCACACAGTTCAATTAATTAGTATTAAATGGCGAGCGATTGGCCGCTCGATGTGACTTCAAATAAGAATTCAGCCAACAGGTTGTGACGCAACCAGAAAACCACCAGGTGATAATGATCGTGCGCAAGCGTGACCCACAATTTTCACGCAACGCCGATCTTTGATGTGTTCGTCCGAATAAGCGGAACTAAATGCCGCTAGAAAGCGTGTTACTCACGCTATCAACAGGCGAAAACTCTACAATATAATTCTCGATAACGAAATTACATGCCTTCCATAGTAATGCGGCTGAAGAAGAGTACATATTCAAAGTGCACTGTTATTTGAGGCGACGGAAAGTTGTTTGATTTAAATCGTGAATAAGAGTAGAATGCGACTGAATGACTGTTTGGTTTCCGCCGAATCAGACGGAAAATTGAAATCCCCGAACGCATGCACGCATCGAACGCGCACAAACATGCGGGTGATCTGGCATTTATGCACACACGTCCAAAAGGGTCGTGTCTTCGTCGCTTTAACGAGATCACGATTTTGTTTGCTTGTGCCGTGGTGATCTAATCAGACATCCATGGCTGTGCATAAATACCCAATTAATCATTGGCAGCAGTGCACGTGAGACGACAGCACGTAGTTGTGAGATTCGTGGAGTCTATGCGACTGTCGCGACCCCTTTCATCGATACTTGGTTTATTTTTAACGGTCGCCAGCCGGTGCCAAGACAAACGCAACATATTATCTATACGTTTTCTGGTAAATTCACTTGAGTTAGGATCATCAATTAGATCATTACTGTATTATATCTCGCGAGCGGCCGCTGTCGGCTATTCGGCAAAATACCTGGTCGTCTGCAGAGCATCACGTGCGCTGCATCACTAAACCTTCACTCCATAATTCGTTACACCCGCTGATCGAATGTGAGCGCGAACCGCTTGAACGCTCCATCGATATGATTCAGAGCCCGCGTCACTTTGTCTGGCTGTGGTTGCGTCCATCGTTGTGTCCAACGCGCCCTGCTCGCTCGCACACAATACGCTGGCACTCTCGCATACGGTATCTGGACACCGCGCATCGCATCGTAATTTATCTTTAACCTCGATTCGATGTTCTCGTGTCTCTCGCTGGTGATGTGTGTGTGTGTGCGTGTGAGTGTGAGCTGGTGACTGCTTGCGATGGAATTATTATTGTTATTATTCAACGCATCAAAGCATGCACCATTTAAAAACTCACATGCTCGTACAGCGTAGTCGTAATGCGTCTGTAATGGCTCGAGATAATTTATGGGGACGCACAATGCGTTTGCATATGTGCACATTGTGTTGGTGTGTGTTGCTTTAGTAACGTTTGTCTTGGAAAATTGATTTGATTAATATTGGTCCCACTGCACAGCCGTCGCAGCCGTCGAGTGCTGCGCACAAACGCGAGGAGAGCAATAAGAGCTCGACAAGTCTGAGAGTCGGTGCAGAGATGTGCGCGCGCACGTGAGTGTTAAGTGTTAAGTAGTCGGATTAACGGCGAACGACGGCACGCGCATCCATCATCACGCACTCATCAGAGGTGCGCGTGCGCGTATGTAACACGCGCATCATCAACGGATCTCGCGCGGACATGCAAGAATTGGTGTGCTATAATAACAACGATAGTAGTCCATGTTTTACGCGCTCGCGAGCATTATTTCAATGACACGGATAAACTGCGTCTACGGCGATGGATCGCGTGAAATAATTGTGTGTGTTTTATTATTTTTTTATATATTTTTGGCTGTTTTATTGCCCGTGTTGGGGCCGGCCTATTGTTTGAGGCTAGGGTGTCGACTCAACGGTCTCTCACTTGCTTATTCGTTGAGTCAGTAGGTGACCATCACAAAAAGTTCATTCAAATTGTTAGTGTGTGTATGTGTGAGGGCATTGAGCGATTCGGAAGTTCGTCATCACACATGAACAACCGACAACCGCACATTTTCAGCTAAAAATCAGATGCGATCAATCGCCCAAAGCTATCGTCGTTGCTACGTGCAATAGATAGCTAGATAGTGCCCTCAATGCGCTTGATTTCGGTTGGATTTTGTAATCGTTGTCGTTTAACGACTGTATTCCAGACGCTGTCGACGTCCGCATGCGTCGTAAATGTCGGCGGCTCAGAAACTGGGCTAATGGAAATGAGTAATGACGTACAATCGAATTAGAGAGACTTAACGCGGCCCGACAATCGGTTTGGTGTGTAAATGTGTCGAGAGTGCAGATTTGTTCTATGCTCGATGGACGTGATGGTCGTGAGACTTGTGAATACACAGTGTTTTGTAGATTGGATGACAGGCTTTTCGACATGATTTCAATAGTATCTACTAAATCAATTCATTGTAATCATGATTGGTAGAATGAATGCAATATATTTATACTATAACCTCAGTTAACACTCCTTTGACAAAAATGATATCGATGAGGAAAAAAAATAAAAGCAAGCGAATCAATACAATTGCTTTGCCAAAAAGAATTCGAACTTGATTTAAAAATTAATCACTGATCTTCAATCCATCTACGTTTCCGCCGACCCAGTAACATATCGACTGTTCAGACTCGCTTGTCAATCAAGCTTACTCGATCATACACAATTCCCTGTTGTCCGTCCGCGTGCTGCGATAAAAATACCATTAACCTGCCCGACGCACGAACACACCGTGTCTGATTCGGGCGCAACTCTCTAATCGATCCGGCGTGACAATTTCACACTTTTGCACGAGTGAGCACGTAAGTGCTGCGGATTTTCGCGGTGATTCTACGCAAGTTCACCGTCATCTTCGGACACGCGCCGCTCGTATAAAATACTCGATAATCGTCGTCGTCGCCGTCGTCGTCTTTTAACGACCGACTTTGGCGACGCCGTCGAGACGCGTTGCAGTTTACATAAAATTGTCGCAAATTGTATTAGTACACACGCAGGCGAAACGGGCGAATGAGTTAATCCTCGCTCCAAACGCGCGATACCCCGAATCTTACTCTATAAAGCACAAACTTCTGCTTTTTGGTTAACTTATACTGAAAGAACCGTTAGTTAGATCATATGTGTGTTATAGTATACGTGTGCGCCCAACCTTTGAGATGGTTATAGGCTTTAGTTTGGTCAGATACATTGCA
>JANTBZ010037420.1:0-13135 GCA_024741255.1 Exechia fusca
TGAAAAATATGAACAATTTGATGATGCAGAAACAAAATCAAGTTTGGAAAAAAAACTGTATATTATGGCAAGTGAAACAAGTGATTTAGAAAAAGATACCAATGAGGTAATACACATTCAATAATAGTATAATATTTAGAGAAATAGATAATATCAATAATACTATGTGGGGGCGAAAGAACAACCATTCATTCATGTATGGCAATAAGAATTTAACAACCTACCCTAATTGTATCGTTGTATGCTGTAAGTCAGTTGTAGAAGAGAATATATATATCGAAACACTAAACTATGCGCAATTGGGTAGTTGGGTGTCCTTTTTCATTCATGATCGCGGAGGGTGGGAAAGACGGTTGACGATTCGAGAGAACAAGAAGAAACACTCTGACGCACATTCAAACAATGAAAATGGTTGGAAAATCAACAGAACATTTACCGATACAAATATGAGTTTTATACATTCATCATGCTTCTGCTCCAAACTACAACTCAATTTTGTACTATTTATTCGCAATCGCAATGTTGTCCGTTTTTGGTGTTGGTGTCATATAATATTTACTTGGTATGCCACAGGGTGTGTGCATCATGGTGCGCTTTATGTATAATATTTCCAGGTTGGTTGAACGATTTCAGTGAGTTGACATGATACGCGTCACAATATGCTTCTGCTGTACACACAACGATACTATTGAATAATATTTATAACTACCTTAGCTCTAACTGGATATCAATTAATAGCTCAACCATCTATGCGCACACGAATAATACAGGGCAGATTTCGATACATTTGGCTATTCTAGGTCTCCCAAGCCATACTATAAATCAGAAATATATAAAATACATTTTAATACCCATACTACCACTACTAAAATATGTATATATGAAAATAATGGTATAATATACATATTATTTCTACTACCACTGGTGATCATACGAACACAACACACTTACACATCGAATACAATATCACCCAAGTCACCCGAAACACAGTTCCATCTTCATCCCACCTCGTCTCACACTACACCCTTTCCCCACCCACCCCGAAAAAAATAAAACGAACCAAACAGAAGGAATCTCGAAATTAGCCCCCCTACAGATGAACAAAACAAACCGTACAAACCCCCCCAAAATTGATAACACCAGACACACCCCCACCCACTCACATCGACTACAACGACCCACGAAACAAAAATCTCTCTCAACCCAAACCGCAAACGCAAACGAAAGCAAAAAAACCAAAAACCAAAAACCAAACCGCCAAACCCAAACCAAAACCCAACCCAAAACTCTCGCGTGTCTTCTGTGTTGTTGCAGGCTCGAAGGCCTGGCACATGCGGCTGACGTTCGAACGGCTGTCGGGCGGCTGCAACCTGCATCGCTGCAAACTGTGCGGCAAAGTGGTCACGCACATTCGCAACCACTATCACGTCCACTTTCCCGGTCGCTTCGAATGTCCGCTGTGCCGGGCCACGTACACGCGCAGCGACAACCTGCGCACGCATTGCAAGTTCAAGCATCCGATGTACAATCCCGACACGCGCAAGTTCGAGAACATGCTGGGCGGCTCCGGCGGCGCCATGGCCTCCCATGCCGCCGTGGCGGCTGCGGCGGCCGCGGCGGCCGCAGCGCAAGCGGCAGCCAATGCTTACGGTCAGCAGCAGCAGCAGCAGCATAACCAGCATAGCCAGCATAATCAGCATAACCATCCGCAGCATAGCCAGCAGCATCAGCAACATCAGCAGCATCAGCACCATCAGCAGCAGCAGCTCCAGCAGCATCATCACCTGCAGCAGCAGCTGCAACAGCTCCAGCAACAGCACTCGCAGTCGCTGTCCGTGTTGCCCGCCTCGCTGGCCGCCTCTCTGCCCCTTTCGCTGTCCGTTCCGTCCGCACTGGCAGCAGCAGCAGCAGCAGCCGTTCCGAACGCATCCCAACAAGTGGCAGCCAACGCAGCAGCCGCCGTGGCGTCCTCGGCGAGCATCTCCGGCAGCGCTGGCGGTAACCCGGAATGATACGATGCCTGGCGTCGATATGGGCATGCTCAGTTCGGCGACCGCGATGCTGCGGCTATGCTCCATGTCAACGGAATGATGACCACCCAAATGAGATTATAGTGAAGCGCGGACGCGATGCGCAGCCAGTGCTGAGACTCTATTGTAGAACACATGAAACAGACATACACACAGCCGTCTCATCCCCTTTTTCCGACCACACCCTTCCATCATCCCCCTCCCAGCCCCCACTCACACACTGTACGCACATGAAGAGGGGTTGTAGTGACGAGTGTCGTCGAAGCAGGCGAGAAGTGTGACGATTATGAGAGACGATTGGTTTCTGTTTCTATCGAGGAAGGTGATTTGGGGGTGGGATGTGGAACATTGACCGACCCCCATCCCTTTTACATAGCGTTACATTTGTTTGACTGCTTCGAAGGCACTCGTTAGTACAGTCAATCTACGCTCATATACTCAACTGTAGGTTATTGTAATATTTATCATAGATGTGACACGAAATCATGCATAACAGTTTGCATTAGCTACATAGCTGTAGCACACACACACACACACACCGAAGTTGTAAATAATATTTTTCATGTTGGTGGTCTAACAGAATTCGCGATCCACTGGTAGGTTCGAGGAACAAGCATAATGCATATGCTGATTTATTTTTGTACGCCAATTTACGCAATTCTATGCTTTTACTACCCCAGCATCACAACAATTAGAGCAATTTACAGCCTGTTATTTATGCGTCATATCTTTTGATAAATTTTGTTTTTTTCCGAATGGATTCACGCATAACTTAAATACACGTAAGCACAAGGACGCATTTGACTTTGGGATCGTTTATCGTTTGTGAAAGATTGCGCGCGAATTAGTAGTTTGAAACCAGCAACTAAAACCAACATACTCGTATAAAATATTACATGTACTCCATTATCTACATAGGAATAACGATAACTAAAACATATACGTGTTGTAATTGGCATTAATCGAGCATTTGTACAGAGTTATTGAGGATAAATTAGGCTAATGACAGGATATTGAATATAACACATAATTGCACTATACTCAAACACCAATATACTATACACGATTTTTCTTATTCTAATGGCATTTCATATTTTGATGTATACGCTCTCGCTACCCGAAAACCAGCCACAACAAATTTGCCAAGTTATATTTAACAGAAACACAAACACATGTAATAATGTATAAGGAATTTTGAAGACCTTGATTGTGATACGCAGTATAGTTGGAATGGAAAACCACGACGTAGGGGAACGGAGGAACGTATTCGATTGTAACAGTCTGTTTAGAAACATTCGCAAATTGGCAATTTGGCATGAAAACGCCATCCATTACAACCTCGAATCGAATTGGTGCTGACGTGTGTTAATGCGTGGTAATTGTGACGCTTGGACCGTTTTATGATTAAGATCAGAAGCAATGTAGTTACGGAAAGCATTATTATATTATTTGTTGTTTTACATAATACTTTACAACTAAATAAATAAATTGAACCGAACGTGCAATATTACTAGTTATTTATTTTAAACGCAACAGAATATTATATATCTAAATAATATATAAATCACTTGTAATATGTGGATAACATTTCGATAACACCAGTTCATTAGTGTGTAAAGCACGACATAAATGTTAATTAACCAAACTAAATATAGATACAAATATACACAAATATTGCAGAACACTGTATCACAACTAGCATGTTATATATTTACATATACACACACACGCACCCCGACACAGTAACACAAATCATAACGTACTTTTACATACAATAACAGGGCCCAAAGCTATGTAACTCGACAAGATTTTCGGCGTCGAGTGAAAATGTACTTTTCCATAAATTACACGTCAATGTCATTTCGGACACAGTCTCTGGATTATGTACCATGGTTTTTTAATGGAAATTTCGCCCTCAAGTTGCATAGTTCGGTCCCTGGAATAACACCACATGAATCATAACTCTGAGTTAACACACACCTTGAACAACATGATAACATCATCATCGCAATATGGATCATATTCTCGCAAATTGTGTTCATTGTGTTTGTGACATGCATTTTCATGAAGAAGAAAAACTGTTAAGAGGAGTACTGAAGCATATTACCAATACTCCAGCGAACTGGAAGCTAAATGGACAATGTGTGTGTAAGTTAGTGTGAGTGTGTTGTGTGTGTGTGGATTGGAGTGGTGGGACTTCAGAGATTTTATTAGCGACTATAGATTTATAATATATATTTTATATTTACATTCAGAATAAAGAATAAATCACAATTTCGAGTATGTGCTTGGATAATGATCCGCAGGTCTTTACTCTAATTTATTGTATTTCGACTCGATATTTCGGATGAACACGCAGATAAACCGACATGACATGTTTAACACTACATCATCTCTTCGTACAATATTTTATGTGCCTGCATCTTGCTTGGATCGTCGATATATTTTTCTCGAATATAATGCTTGTCAAACTTTATAGTCTCTCTCTCTACCTACCTATCTTGATCGATATCGTATTCTCTACTTCCACTAAACTGACAATACGACACCATATTTCCACACAAATTGCCTCTCACTCTGTATTTAGCTAAATATTTCAACATTCGCTCTGTCTCTCATATATGAACTCTCGTATTTGCATATTGCGTAAGGATAATGCCATATTGTTCCTCTTGTTGAATATGAGTTTGACGCAATTGATGACCCGCGAAACAAATTCTACATTTCGAATCCAACTACGCTGTGTAATTTGTTTGTCGGCCCTTCTTCCCCTGATCCAACCCCAATTTTGGTTTTTCTTCGTCATTTATTCCGATCAAAATAATACTCAACAAGATTCAACGTATAAACAAATTCGTTTATTCGTCTCTCGTCACTCCCTCAAAACTACCAACCCAATAATTCGAACCAAAACCCACCGACAAAAATTGACCCGTGTTGTGAACGCATCACCACCGCCATCATCGGTTCATCGTTCGCCACCGACGCCACCACGTCACTCCGTCACACACCTACACACGCATCCGCACACCCATCCACATCGACACAGAGCTGAAAACGTGGCGCATCGCGCAGCTGTTCGAGAAGGTGAGCGCCAGCGACGAACGGCGCCGCTGTCTGCTGTGCGGCAAGATCGTCTGCAACGTGCGCAACCACTACTACGTGCACTTCCCCGGCCGCTACGCGTGCCGCCACTGTGCCGCCGTGTACACGCGCAGCGACACGCTGCTGATGCACGCGCGCGCCAAGCATCCGGAGTTCTTCTAGAGCGGATGGACGGCCGGACGGGTGGTGAGCGGTTCGAGCGAATGAATGGACGGATGACAAGGGCTGGACGGATGTGCGGACAGCTCATCTTAACCCGAGCAACTGACTCAGCTTAAGATAGGATAATCACACTAGGAGACATATTCCAAAATGTAGTATGTTCCGAGTTCGGTATGCGCGACATTCGAGTGCCGGTGGACATGAGATGTTGAACGGGCAACAATGAGATGTGTGGTAGTGGTGGTGTGGCGATGGTGGTGGTGGTGGCGTTCGGCGACAACGGTTGGCGATCGGACCGGGTGCAATTCAGTCTCTCAGTTCGTATTCACTGCAATTTCCACTTTCCGATAAATCACACGTTTTTGTTCGATCCAGGCTTCAATCTTATTTCAAACACAAACACAACAGCTTTGCGAATGCTGAACAAGTATGTCCAATAATGAAAAGGTCGATGTCGTCAAATTCTTGAGTTTATATTTTGTAATATATTGTATCATTGTGAAAATTCCGGTCGATAAATCATATTTTTCGGTTATTTTCTCATTTGATTTTATATTCTAAAGTCAACAAGTATGTTTAACAACAGGAATCATTAAGTCAAGACCTATTGCAATTCATCAACCAAGTATTATTTCATGTGTTTGGCAAGCGCAAGCAGTACTGTAATGTCGCTCTTTATGCTGAAAAACAAAGACAACACGCATCTAATGTATCTGAATCACACACACGCTCCTCTATTATTCCACCACACGTATTAGCCTATCTGTATCTTACTGTCTCTCATTCTCTTCTCTCTCTCTCTGTAAACCAAATCAAAATTCAACTACCCCCACATCCCAAAATTCCACCCTCAAACCTCCCACCCCTATCGAATACCGCGGGCGCTCACACGAAATTTTTTGCCCTCTGGTATTGTGTTTGTTCGGTTCGCAGGCGGAGATGGAGATGATGATGATGATGAAGATGGTGACGATGATGGCGACAATGAGGACGCCGACGGCAGTCGACGACGCTTTCCGCCGTCGTCGGTCGCCATCGCTGCGGCGAACGCCATTGCCGCAGCGGCCGCCGCCGCCACCACCGCCGTCGCTGCTGCCGCCGCCGCCGCAGCCGCCTCTGGCGTCAACAACAACAACAACAACAATCACTCGACGTGCTCTCTCTCGTCGTCGTCGTCGTCTTCGGCCGCCAGCAACACTCCGACTCCGACCGCAGCCAATGGTAATGGCATGTCTTCGGCAGTGGCGGCGGCCGCCGCGGCCGCCGCTGCCTCCCTGATGCCGCCGCATCTGGACACCACCATCACGCCCTTCAGCTTCCACCACCAGCAGCAGCAGCAGCAGCAGCAGCAACAGCTGCATCAGCAGCAGCTCAACCACCTCAGCCACCATCACATGTCGCCGCCGCACCACCTCCACCACCACGCCCTGTCCCACCACCACCACCACCAACAACAACAACAACACCACCAAAACCTCCATCACGGCATGCAACGGCCGCACCTGTCGCCGCTGCATCGCTCCGGCAGCTCCGGCTCCGGTCTGGCCAATGGAACTAGCTCGGCCACCACCATCGCCGCCGTGGCCGCCGATCTGTCGCCCGGCAACGGCAACGCCATCATCGCCAACGGCGGTCTGAACATTTCGGCCATTGGCGGACCGTCGTTGGCCGGCGGCGTCGGTGTGGGCTCGGCGGGCAGCCACCACGCCATGTCCTACCACAACATGTTCACGCCGTCCCGCGATCCGGGCACGATGTGGCGCTGCCGCAGCTGCGGCAAGGAGGTGACCAACAGGTGGCACCACTATCACTCGCACACCGCGCAGCGCTCGATGTGCCCGTACTGTCCGGCCACGTACAGTCGCATCGATACGCTGCGCTCGCATTTGCGTGCGAAGCACAGCGATCAGCTGCTGAAGCATTGACACATGTTTTAAGCGGCGGTCCGCGAGCCAAGTCCCCGACTGTCCGTCCCGACCGTCCCCGACCGGAGAGTATGTATATATATGTTCAGTGAGAGGGGTGAAGTAGACCCGTCGTTAGAGGGTGCGGAACGTTGTGTTGAGGAACGTTCGATTTGATTTCTGTACAAATGGGTAAGACCAAATTTGCACCGGCAACAAGGGACCGAATTGATAAAAATGGTTTCTTCTGATCGGGCGACGACGACGTCGTAGTTCGGTCGTTTGTTGTCGGTGTGAGTTTTGTGTGTTTGAGTTGAGATTGACAATTGTAAGAAGAACACACCACATGAAAAAGTAGTCTAGGTATACCATACTCATAGAACCGTTGAGCACCGGTTGATAGAACAGCAAGGGTGCTATCGATAAGCTGGAAAACTATACAAAGAGTCAAATGGCAGTATATTGATCCTATCAAGTGCTGCGATGGGCTAGACGTTTACTCTCGGCTGCATTTCTTCAGATGTTTCATCAGTGTTTGACGGGAAATAGTCATATAAAATAGTCACTCAACACGGTTTCCTGTAGTCAAGATGAAGATGTACAGGTTGACATGTGGATCGTGTGAATGTCGCACCCACCCTAGTCTAAGGTATTTTCTAAAAGTTCACAGACTAGCAGATGAAACGGTATAAAGTCTCCTTTACAGTCAGTACAGAATGCATTTGAATTTAATTTCCTTTCCACACAGTGTAAATATTCAAAGTCCTGCCTCGAATCGGTTAAATCAAAACAAGTAATAGTTATATACAAACCAAAATCCCCAAATGCGAGAACGCACCATAAACCATACAGTGGAATTTACATCATGAACCAGAAACTCAAACACACCCCCTAACAAACGAGCTTCAACAAAACAAAAAGTTATATAACCAATATTCAAAATAATCCAACAGAGTAAATATTTCAATATGAAAATATTCAAATTTGTGTAAAACGGTCATGATGAGCATGTGATGTACGATTCTTTATCTCTCATCGATATAATTCAAATGACGCTCATGCATACGAATCAAATAATAAATATTCAAATCAACACAAATGCATGCGATCTCAACATACACACGGTTTAATATGCAAAGACAAAAGCCATAGTTTTTTGTGAAACACGGGATGAAGTCAATATTTTCGAGGTTTTTTGGATGTCGCTTATTGTCGCTTGTAGAAAGAACAGATGCGATAGATACGGATGGAACATTAAAGTGGTATGACAGTTTCAGATTTATAGACATGCATCTAAGATTCCGACCCTGTCTACTAATTAGAAGCACCGCCAAAAAACATGCGCACACTCAAATCGTTGTGGTCGTGAGAGCCATATTAGAATACCGAATACACTCTATAAACTAATACTGAGGAAAACCAAACTATTCAATATGTGTAACGGATTTGCCAGAAATAGAACAGCAAGCATTTACTATAAAATAAAATATAAAATAGCAGTCAAACACGCATACACGAAGTCCATATTTCAGAAAAAATGAAAACAATCGCATTGAACCAAATCAAGATGTGGCATATTATCTATAAACAAAAATTAGTATCTATTAAGTCATATAATCGATATAATATTCAAATCCGCACACATGCAGTAACCGATCCTATACAAAAAATAACTAAACAAGAAACGCTGTCCGGCATTGATAAAAGAAAGCGAGAAGAAACGTGCGCGCAAATAAATGGTTTCATCTTAACATTTATAACACGAGCTGAATATTCTATCACGATCAATATACCGTACGAGCTACGAATAATAAATAATAGATAAACAATTCGAAATTTATACACGCACGCTAAAATACGGACCGGAATAATTGTATACATCATTCACTCTGATTGGAAATTGCTACCCGGGAAATGTAATTCTATTGTATCAAACAAGCACCAAGTCTGTCGTATCATCAGAAATATTCGAAACCAATTGAACAAATACTTCTTTGTTTGCTCTTTACTTTTCAACGATATTTTTGTATTAAAAAAAAATCGCACACCCTTAGACCGAATTCAAAGATGATTTGTTACTATGGTAAATTTGTGTCCCGGTAAACGTCAAATATCAGAGTGACAGAGTGTAGAATTTGTCCAATAACGTACATGTAAATACATAAACTATATATTGATATGCAAACTGCTCTACATCTAAATTCATTACCAACTTACATACTCAACACACTCAACGTCAACGTAGTTATAACAATTAAATATAAACAGAAGACAAGACACCGCCCGAATGGCGAGAATGAGATTAGCTAGCGCACTTGGTTTCTGCATCTTGAGAAAAGGTTACATTGAATGTGTGTGAAATTGTGTGTCTGTTTGAAAAACTACCCAAAATCAAATTTAAACCATAGATTATATTATAAGCAGAATCAGAAATACATACTACAATCTAAATGTGCATGCTCTATATATTCAAAAACCTGACAGACACACATCAATCACATTTTGTATCACTTTATACACCCAGAAGCGAAAGACAGACTATCGTTTTTCCAACACCTATCATCGCCCCCCAAATTGAAATATTTACACATTACATTCACACACATTTTCTGGTGACATTCTATGTGATATAAATTTGGTGCGTGCGTGACCAGCGGGACCAGCGCATGCGAATTGGGTCGGGTTTCGGTGGCACATGAGAAACCCACAAACATAAAAACTGTATATACTTTTAAAACCAACACACCAACACACACCCAAACTGAAAGCATATGTTATATGAAAGGTAGCCATTACAATTAGACGTTTATACATCTTGTGTTCATTTCGTTCAAAACGGGTATTTAGCATAAATTAATCGTAGGAAAAAACGCAGTGGTTAAATCGGAATCGCTTTCGTTCGTCGAGCGGGCTTCTTTCGGTTGTGCCAGTCGTGTGTCTCGTTTGTTTTCTAAGCTGTGCGTAGTTAGGAATAAAAGAACAATATAATAAATTCAATTGTTGTGTTAATCGGGAGAGAATTGTGCGCAAGCGATTCGGTTGGTTTTGATTTTATTTTTCATGGGTGCTGAATGCTGAATATATTTTTGAAATAAAACACCCTCCAATCTCTTCATCTACTATGCCTATATACAAAATATACACATGAACCACAATTTGTGGAAGTTCGCAGCAGGTGCATTAGGCAGGCAACTGAGGTTTCGTGGACATTTGCTCTTTATCTTTATACACTGTCGTCGGATAGACGCGATACTCACTCCACCAGACAAATCAACAACACAATGATGTTAAAACAGAAAACCAAACAATTGTATGAATATACTCTATTATGAATGTAACTGCATCCAGATACAGATTTCTGCAATATTATAAATCCATACAGATACCGAACATTCGAATATTAGTGTATAAATCAACTCAACTATTCATACATTACAGATACAGTTGATCTCACTCAGAAATCAGAGCATATATTCAAATACATATTATTCAACGCATTCATACATATGCAGCACATACGCAAAATCATCACAACAAAACGTCCATCATGCAGAGTGCTCGTCTTCGCGCAGATCAGATCTTCCAAGATCTTCAAAGCATCCAACACTCCGAGGAGTAAAATTCCCTACGCATCCCCGCATCACAATACAAGCTCTATTCTCTACATTCTACACACTTTAACGTGAAATAAATCAAAACTCTTTGAATGAATGTGCGTGGTGATGTTTGTGGTCGCTCGTTTGCATTTGTATGGGGATCTATATTTCGTATATTAAATTAATTCAACAAATAAAAATGAAGTATTTTTTATTTTCTCATAATACATGGGCTGATTAGTTATGAGACCACCATATGGAGAAGAATATATTCAAAGCCTAGATAAAGCACTGTTTTCAGGAGGACCGCTGGAACCAAAACATGTTTTGAGAAATGGTTATCTGGGGTCTGCCCTAGCCGAAATAAAATTTTGCCATTTTCTAACTTTTCTGTACCGCTCATTCGGGCAGCGAAGACGATGAGCGCATTGGACGCCTAAAAAAACATCAATGAGTCCACGAAATAATTTCGGAATACGGAAAGCAATTGGACTATGCATTGAATTGGACTATGCATTGTGGACTCATCTATTGTTATATGCGTATTTGGCCCTAAGCGACTATTTATTATTTCTAAAACGAAAATGTTAGTTCCAGGGAAAGAATGAGGCAGTCGAAATCGAGAAAAAAGAGCATTTTGCAAGGATAAGCGGCGAATTCCTTACGAAAAGTAGAGTACCTGCCTCACGATCGGAAGGTCCTGGGTTCGAATCCCGGTATGGGTGCTTGTTTTATCTTCTAACTTCTAACGATGATCCAAAGGAAGAATGTTAAATGTTGCCTAGGGTTACTCTTTGGATCGCTGTGCTAATTACATGGCATCTTTAAACCAGAAACCGATTATGAAGCCCTGCTACTCTTCACATACAAGGAGAGTATAGAAAGGAAGCCAAGACCTGAAATGGGTTGTAGTGCCAAAACATTATTATTAAAAGTAAACTATTTCTAAGAACACAACAAGTTTTCATCAAAAATGTTGGTCCTTGAAAGCTAGTAGTAATAACGAGAATCTCATCGTTCATCAAGTCAGAAAAAGTGAAGTGTCAACAAAGGTGATTCTGGGCTACTGGCAATGGAGTAAAGCTGAGTTTCTGAGATTTGCAGAGTTTTGGCGTCTCAAAGTCCGGATATATAAAGTATAGTTTTCAAACAAGATTTCCATTGCGAAAACAAACACATGTTGGATATTTTTATTTTTACAGGGTGCGCCAACTGCATGTGAATCTCTAATAAATTTTGATGTGGCCAACTTTATTTTTATTTTCACACTAACTTGGTTTGTTCCTTTCTATTTTATGTACATAATGTTTTGAACATAATACCCAACAAATGATCACCTTTATTCTTGATGCAAGAAGATGGCATTTTTCGTGCATTTAGCATTACATTCACAAGCATTTCGGTGGTATCAAGCGACATTTCCCGGCAAATACTGGCTTCGAGCTGAGCTATGGTCTGCAGCTTTTCGATGCTTTCCAAATACACTCACAAAATTATGTTCGGAAGCGTCACTTCGGATAGGCGCGGCGGCCAGACGAAATCGCTGTTTTTCTATATGACGCGTTGGACGAACATTTCGCGGAGTTTCGTCATTAAATCGCGGCTAGGTTGTGCTGTGGCTCCGCTCTGTAGGAACCATAAGTGGACAATATAATTTTCAGTCATTTCCGGAATCTGGAGAAAATGATACAAGATGCTCGAAAAGGGCATATTTTTTGCTATACAAATATAAGCGTAAATATATGAAAATAGTTAATGTGCCACTCTATTGGCACCCTATAAGAGAAAAACCCTCCCTTCTTCATAATTTTCAAATAATTGTTATTTTTTCTAATTTTTCCAATGAAAAGGCTCTCAAATTGTTGTTGGCTGATTCAAATGTTGATTATCAACCACAAGTTGGAAACATATTTTTAATTGCGTATTTTCTATTTATTTTCGATGTTTTACAGCACACTGAAAGGCCAATAGGACTGATGTTTTTAAATGACGATTCAGCAGACGTTCTAAACGGAAGATATGGCCCCGTAACCTTAGGGTCCAATAAAAGGGAATCATACCCTACTTCGAACGTGACTAGATGCATTTCAACAACGCTCCACAAAAATAAATAAATAATATCTTGGATTGAATTGTTGACTCCTTAAACGTGGTTTATTTTGCAATTAATCGAGTATCTTGCTGTAATGTAATATCTTGCTGTAGCCCAGCGCGAGCATTTGGTTTCGTTGATAGGGCTGTATCGTATTCGTATTCGTAATGCTAATCGCGTCTTTTCTAGTCGGTATATAACGACAGAAAATCATAATTAAATCGAGATCGGATTTTGAGGCCCCAC
>JANTBZ010037531.1:0-13125 GCA_024741255.1 Exechia fusca
TTTCAGATAGGCAGAAAGGCCGCTGGAGCCAAAACATGTCTTGAGATATTGTTATCTGGGGTCTGTCCTAGCCGAAAGTAAATTTGGAAATTTTTCTTTGCGGAGATGGTGCCGCAAAAACGCAAAAACTCACAATCGACCAAATCGACAATTCTGCGACTATTTTGTATTTCCCAAATGAAAATGGGAGCTCCAGAGAAAGATTGAGGCAGTATATATCGAAAAAATACGGATTTAAAAAATACGCAAGGATTAGCAACGATTTCTTTTTGAAGGTGATCGAGACTATATGGGTTAAAAACGATTTCTGAACAAATACGCAGTCATTCGATCGATGCTATGTTATTTTGCGTTAATTCCAACTCCGAGCACAGTCCAGCAAGTGTCTTGTTAACTTCATATAGTAGATGCTGTATGGACCATCGAAATCTAGCCGAGCCTAACTTTCGGGGGCGCAGTCGTCGTCGTCGTCGTCGGCATAGCGATCATTTCATGAGAGTGACATTCTTCATTCTTCACGGTCACGTCGCGTGTAACACACTGCAAGCCGCCACCATTCGCTGGAGCTCTCAGAACGCATGCTATATGCAATATGCACACACACACGCGAAGCCACTCACTGTGCATTGCATTGCGAATCGGCCCACTACCCGGCCCGGTTTGCGCGTATTAGCGAGTGAGCTGAGGAGCTGAGAGGTGCGCGCAGATGCACACACACACACATTTATCGCGCGCTACAGTGGTTTTGTGGTGTGTGTGTATGTGTGTATGTGTGCTGCATGCCAACCAATATGCCTCCAGTTATAGTATGTGTTTGTTTGCGTGTCTGTGTGTGTGTGTGTACTTACAGCAAGTATGCACAACAATATTATATATACAGCATACTCGCTCTGTTGGTATGAGCGTCTCTGGATCGCTTAACAGATTGCCCCGTACTGGAACAGACTCGCGATTGCGCGCCTGGCCTGCCTGTGCCTTCGCTATAGTACCTCGAATGCAACGCGCCACATGCACAAGCAAACACTGCAGGCGCACACCACACACACACACACACAACCAGAGCAGAGCTTACTTACGCGAGTGGCGAGCGAGTGTGTGTGTGTGTGCGCCCGATCGTTGTGTCGGCGAACACGACGCGTCGTCGACGACGACGAACTCGCACGCGGCGCACTTTTGGAATGTTGAACAGTAGCCGTGATGTTTCTGTCAGCAAACGCGCGCACGTTCGCTCGTATATGCGAGCGTGTGTATGCTGGCGCGCTGCGGAGTGTGTGTGTGTGTGTGTGCGTTGAGCATGGCGCGCGTTCAGGTGCATATGGGCCTATGTATGGGTGAATACGTGGCATCGCGCAGCTCGCGTATAGGACTGCGTTGTATATACGTTTGGTTATGTGCGGCGGTTGCAGCGCGACGGCACAGCCATCGATGCAGTGTACAGTGTAGTATTCTTATAGTAGTACTATACGTGTAGAGTATGCGTGTACACGAGGGCGAATCAATAAGTGCAGGGGTATGTTGACTGTATAATTGTTATGTGAATGGTGCAGTATCAAGTAACTGATAGAAGTAATTATTTATTTAGTCAACGCGACAAACATATTTGCAAACGAGCGAATCATTATATCGTGCTGGTTTGGCAAAGATCTTATACATATTGCCTGTATGCTATGCCACTAGTCAACATCCTAATAATCCCTCCTTCTGTATACAATTTTCTGTATTTATTTTCTAGCCACGAATTCAAAATGAAATGTTGGGTTTTTGGATGCTTCGGCGATATTGTCGGATGTTGTTTTTTCGACATGTCATCAGACATCTAATTTAAATTCTACTATTCATGTTGATATTGTGTTGAGAACTGGTTCACCGTTTCCTAGTTGCCATGCACCAACACATTTCATAACGTGATAAAAAATAAAATCACTTGAACAACTTTTATGTTGGGAACACAAAATATCACCACATTCGTTTTCATTTGTCTGGTAGCTTGAATTCTTGCGCATCTTTGGAATAAACACAAGATAATATCTGTGGATAGATAACAAAGATATTTGTTGCTACACCTTAACCTCCTATAACACGGTAGATACGTTCCAGAGGAATACGTGTTATAGCAAAACTGTGTTCTAAAAGACAAGTAGCCCATACTAAACAGGGGATACGTTCCAAGCTGAAAAAACTGATTCCAAAAGAAACAAAAATGCCTTTAATAAGTGTTTTATTGTACTTGGGTTGTTATAATAATTCATAAGGATCATAATTCGATGTTTAAAAGCGTTATTATTGTCTTATTTGTCACTGGACACTCTAATTGCATCGATTTATTCGACGTTATTATTTTTATATATTTCCATCGGCTCGAATAAATCACGACTTTCTTCGAGCCGATGAAAACAAAATATTCATGCAGCATTAAAAGAAGCTCGAGAAATACAAAATCAAAATTTGTTTTGATTTGTTCAACATGGAAATCTGAGAAAAAACATTGACAAGTTTTGAAAAATACCGTGTTCTAAAAGTTTTGGCCGTGTTATACAAGGTTTCGGGGGACTTTTTTCAGACCGTGTTTTAATAAACCGTGTTCTAAAAGACCGTGTTATAGGAGGTTTAGGTGTATTCTATGACATGTTCCGATATTTGTGTGTGATAAATGTATTTATAGTTTATACACTGAAGAAGAGTTTATGATCTAGTGTAATTTTTTCGATATTCGATCTTCGTGCACATTATTTTGATGAGAATCTAAATATCTACCCATAGCCACTTCATGAGTTTCTCCCATAGTTCCTATATAGTCTTACGACTCTCATACTCTATCTGGCTCTAGCTCAAACGATTTAGAATCCTTGAGAGAGTGCTTCGCGGTGTTATCGCGTTGTTGGCTATTCGCAAACTCTTTGCTATTCCAAATCGACCAATGCGATCAACGAAATGTATGGAATATCTTCGTCGAAACATAACCTGAACCCGCAAGAACCCGCATGCTTGCCGACGTTTATACCGACGACGACGACGACGACGACGAAAAAAATCCGGCACACAATCACGCACACTCGCGACTCGGTCGATCGCGAGGTGCACGGGGTGACGCGCCAGCGCACGCGGCTGGTTAGCGTGCTCGCGTGCGACGAAGTTATGCGATGGCTATGCTATGGAGCATTGTACATATACCGGCTATACATGCGATGTGTGCTTGCGATGATTTTTCTTTTCGCGAAAGAATTCTCTGCGCAGATGTGTGCCCTAAAGCTGTGTTTCGTGTGTGTGTGTGTGCGTGTAAATCGGTGTTGTTGTCGTCGTCGTCTTTGCGGTCGGTTTTCGTCATCGTCGTCGCGCGTTCAAATCTGAAACGGAAACAGTCGATGTGGCGTAAGTAGCCGTTTAAAACAGACCATTCTTTATTCTAGAGCATCGTTCTTGATTGATATACAATACATAAGGATATCTCGATAAAATCTCTAAATAATATTTGTAACAGGGTGATGAGCTGATGAGCTAGCTACGAGGTGTTGAAAGGGCGAATAAGCTAGTTGAGATATGTATACAAGCAAACTTGCTAGTTGCGAAGTCTCGAAAGGTCATACGAGGTCTTATGAGGTCTTAACAGGTCTTAAAAGAGCTTATAAGCTAGTTACAATGTCCGGGAACATTTGCTGCCGATATAAGAGCAATAATTTAAACACAAGTGGGAGTTTTACTCGGGTAGAGGTTCACAACTAAATCTAGTCTTTAAGTCTGAAGCCGGAGTTTTAATTAGGGTGAGTTTTATGTACAAAACAACGTTTAAATAGTTTAAGTGATAATTTTCATGAAAACGGGACTACTGTCTCGGCGCCATATCCATACGCCCCTTTCAAAGTGTTAAAAAACTAACAATTTATGTAACGAGATGATAGAAGAACTATCAAGTTATGTTACGAGTTATTAAGCCTGTTTGCAGGACACGTTTAAAAAGTCCATTTAAACGCATCTACAAATCCACATTCACCACGCCATTTTACACCTATTCATACTGAATATGCGACGCGCGCTGGAGTGTCGAATTCGGCCGCAAACCCCACGCTGAGCACAGCGTTTCGCGTGCATTTCGTTTAAAATAAAATCGCAGGAAACGAATAAACGAGCACACACAAACACGAAACACATCAGCGCGAGGACACATTGTGTAGTTCGTGCGTTCGTGTGCACGATGATGCTGCTGCCTGCTGCTGATGATGATGATGATGATGGGGGGACCGACCATAACACATTCACCACCAGCACACCGAAACCCCGGCCCCGATCCTAATGTGCACATTAAAACGTGAATCAAGAGAGCGTAAGTGCGTGGCGCGCGCGCGTTGCTCGCGAGCTGGGCTCCACACACACACACACACACACACGCATGCGCTCGTGCGCGCACGTTCGCGCCGGGGCACGCGGACACGCAGCAGCACCAGCAGCCGCAGCAGCGCAAGATCACGCAAACATTGTATCTTGTTTCATTTAAACCTGAATTCTTCGTGTGTCTCGCGCGCGGTTCGCGCAGTCTGTTCGCTTATACACGCGCGCAAGAGATCTAAATATTGGTCGGGGTCCTCTATACAGATACACACTGCTATAGTATGTCGTGTCGTCGTGTGTTTTACATACACACACTGGCACAGGCACACGCCGAGCAGCGGCAGCGGCTGCCGCTGCCGCCGCGTAAGTGCGGTAGCCAGAAGAACATATATTTCAAAATGTTGTTTTTTTCTCGTCGTCGTCGTCTTCTCCTTCGTCGTCTGACATGATCGCGCCCATGTATAAGTGTTTTTCGAGTGTGCGTGTGTGTGCGTTTTTTTCTCGTTCGTTCCGAGTGTGTTGCTGACCGCTGGTCTCTGTGTGAGCGTGTGTGCATATGCGAGGATTTTAATTCGTTCCGTATAATTTAGTGTGCGCGGACTCTGTGTATGTGATTTAAATCGTTTGCATCCAAATTTCGTTAATAGCTCTCTCGCTGAACGGTTGCCGTGCCGTCGTGGTATGTGATTTAATTATGTTGAATCTTGGACGACGGCATTCCGAAAGAAAAATATATATGGCACAGGCCAACGGCAACGCGTTTTCCCGATTCGGGGTTTATTGTGTGCACGTGGAAATATTAACATGATCTGTGATGAGTTGTGATGAATGGTTAATGGTTGAATTAAAATGGAAAAAAATGTTTATTGCTCGGTGGATTGATGCTGTGTGTATTCCTCAAAGAGTACGCAGGCTCTGGCAAATTCACACATGCCCAGAGCGCGATGCTCGCGAAACAGGTTCGCTGATGCAGATGCACCGCATCGCATACATTCGTGCGACGACGTATAAGTCAGTATATCTGCGCAAGTGCTCGTAAGGGAATGGATCCCAGTATGTTTCTATTTTGTTTGTCACTGTAAACGGTGTATGTAGCAAATGTCGATATATGTTGAGTATTACAACCCCACAGTACACCCACCGAATGTAAGCTGCTTTCCATGCCATACAGTCGGTAACAATATGAAGTTAACAAGACATTTGCTGGATTTTGGGACTCATTTACTCTGATTTGTGAATGAACTAAATCCTTTTGTAGCTCGGCTCCGTTTGAAACGAGTGATCAACGTAGTTATGAAATGACTGGCCTTTGAACAAAATAACGTCCAAAAAGTACGTTACAATATTAGGTTAACAATGTTAACAAGTTGTTCGTTGTTATTATATACAATAATCATGATCAAATATAAATTGCCAAAGGTTTAATTGATATAT
Organism: Exechia fusca; assembly: GCA_024741255.1. Lineage (NCBI taxonomy): Eukaryota > Metazoa > Arthropoda > Insecta > Diptera > Mycetophilidae > Exechia > Exechia fusca. The sequence goes on from JANTBZ010037531.1 coordinate 5,758, forward strand.
TTTGAGTTTCTCTATCGATTGTGCGAGACAGAATCATGAAAATATCTTCTACAGTAGGCCTTAGAAACCAGTCACACTAGGACTTGATCCCATTCGTATGATCGGACTGCGTCCGTGGCCCTTCATGTCATCTATACTCTATACATTTTATACACCGCCTGCATCGAGTTATACATGTGTGTGTGTGTGTGTGTGTGTGTGTGTGTGTGTGGTGGAGCCGTTGTCAAGATCGCGCTCCAGTATACTGACACACACACAAACGCATTCACAATGCGCGTGCAATCTCGGTGAACATAATACACAGCACATATACACAGCCGTGCATAACATAGCACAACATACGCACGCACGCACACACTCATACACATACAATATTTTATAACGAACTGACAAATTTATCGCTACTGGTTGTTGGTGTTACATTCCGCTCTCGCGCGGTCCGCATCGCATGCATACGGTCGGTGTATACGTATGTACATATGTGTGTGTGTGTGTGTGTGTGTGTGTGGATGCGGTGCACGCACATGCCGAGCCTCGCAAGCGAAAGATACGCGCATCGCGTGCACAAACAATCGGGTGGGGACGGGGGACTGAAATTGTGGTTTAGTGATGGGCATTTTTAGTGCGTTTGGGTGCGATCGCTCGCGTGTGTGTGTGTGTTGGAAGGTGATTAGACAGCCACTAATGGGATTCGCGTCTTCGTCGTCGTCGTCGTCGTCGTCGTCGATGTGGGCAATGGCATCGGCATCCATTCGATTTCGATAACGACCACATTATGTGTGTGTAAATAAAATGCAGCTAATTTTTCAGTTTCAACTTCAACCAACTGACTGACTGCGCAACGACGCCAGACAGAGCAAGCTCGTGGTTTCTATTAAACAATTACACACGCATGTGTCGGCGCGTCATCATCATCAACGCGCGTGCGCATGATCGCGCGGTGTGCGAATTTTGTGTGGAGTGCGCAGACGAGCGAGATAACATTGAAGAGTCGCACGCGCACATACATATACTACTTGAGCTGACTAGTCTTGAGACTAACTATGAAGGAATAACATTGCTGTGGAACACAAAACTTATTTTTGATCATAGTAATTTTTTGGCCATGTAGAAGTGTCGCTGAAGACAAAACATGTTTAACAATATTGTTATACGAGCCCTGCCCCAGACGAAACAAATTGATTCAATTTTGAATTTTTATTCTGTACCGCCCTCCTGGGCACCGAAGGCGATGCGCGCATTAGACGTCAAATTGTGACATTTAACGACGAAAACATAAATAAATCAACTAAATATTTTCGGAAGACAAAAAAAACGCGGTTGCTCGACATTGCTTTTACTCTGAAGAAGGAAAACACATGTTGAAGTATCATAATAAAGCTCTTCGAGCAATGACTGCCGCAAACCACACAAAATTCGCACACCGCGCACTCTGGAGTTCAATCGGAAGTCATCTCAGTGGACAGAGAGCGACGAATCCTCTCCATGGTATGCAACTTGACACAGTAGGATTACGTCTATATTTCGGGACCCAAGAGGTTAAAACATGAATAAAATGAACATAGACTATTATATTTTGTTTTTTGTATCCTATGCAGTCCGGAATGGCCAAAACACATGATGAGGAAAAAGTGTTCTTCTACCAAGACAATACACACTGTCACAAGAAGCTGAAAACATCATCTATATTCTTCAGATTTGACCCTCAACGACTACTTTGAAATTAGGAAATGGGCTTGATTACGAGAACTGTCAAACAATTATATGCATCGTTATAACGAGGTTTATCCTTATGGGTAAGCATGTAAATATGTTGGTTCTTATGTTGCTTGACAGTTCTCTTAATCAAGGGTAATGGCTCCAAGCAAAGATGTTCCATTCGAATAAAGGAGTCGAAATCGAGAAAACAAATATTTTGCTCGGGTTAGGAAACTATGTAGAAGAATTCAACAAGTTTCCATTAAAAATGTTGGTCCTTCATAGTTTGTCGCAATACTTATCAGCCCATGAAGTGCATATACACGTTTGTAAATGCATGTAAGCACTGCTGATCGTCGTCGTCGTCCACGTTCATCGGACCACGGACTACGTGATGAGGCGACGCGCGCGCGCTCGAAATGCGCGTGCCCGTGTCTCCCCATCCCCGTCCCGTCCTCGTGCGTCCGTCCGCTTCTCCGTGTGTGTGTGTGTGTGTGCTATGCGAGTGCGCCGCTTCAAGAACCCATGTTCTGTATTTTGAAGGCCAGCTGCATTCCATGCGATGACGATCACGCGAGCACACTGCTCGCAGCTCTGCCTGCCTGCGTTCGGGCCCAGCGTTCGCGCACGTCGTCGGCACGGCGTACATACACTTGCACATTCTGCGCATATACGCGGCTCAGCCCAGGCGAGCCAGCGCGCGCGCGCGCATACATATTGTAATTTGCGTGCGTGCGCGTGCGTGCGTACATGTGCATGTATATGCACTCTGTGATCATTGACATACCTCAGGCCTCTCCACCTCACTCAACGTCGTCGAGAAAATGTGCACACACACACACAGACGATGCGCGCGCAGATGATGGGCGAATCTCCGCCGTGTTCGTGTTCGTTATATGCGCGCGCACGAGTTCGGTACAGTTGGCATTAACTGCTGGGCATGTCCGGTGTGCGCTCGTGCTTTGCATGCGCACACGATCATTCACACTCGAATTTTGTGTTGCATGCAGGCCCAGCGCAAGCGGGGCCGCCGAAACCGGCCGTCGTCGAACGGTTGTTAACACTGCTGGGCACACTGGGCGCGCAAAACCAAATACGCGACAGGCAATATTCACCGGTTGTGCGTTTTTTGCCATCGCATCTTGTATTCGTCGTTGTGTGTTGCGTGTTGCTTGCTGCGTGCTGCAAAGAAACCAAAAAATAACCATAAAAACATAATTCTGGAGATTTGGGTGTGTGCGTGCGTGCGTAGCGCGCGTGTGTGTGCGCGCATAAATTAACTGTGAGCGCTGCTGCTGCTGCTGCCGAGCAGGCGGCGAGCACGCGCGATAACGATCGCCGCTGCTCGCTGCGCTGAAGACATTTTTTATTTCGGCTAAACCGAAACACGGCAGCCGCAACCGGCAGCAGCAGCAGCAGCAACACAAGCAACATCGGTGTGCGTGCGTGTGCGCGCACGTCCGTGTATGGACCACAAAGATGACGTTTTATGCCCTCGGGGCACTTGAGGAGGAAGAACGATTGCATTTCTGCAGCCTGCCTTCTTGCCGCACAGTTGCGTGATGCTGCTGGATGCTGGATGCTGCTGCACATGTTATGCTGCTGCCGTTCCCGATGCTGCTGCTGCTGCTGTGTGTTATTTTTATTATTGTTTGCTGGCGTAACAGACGTGCGACGTTAATTGGCTCTTTCGAACGGCAGCGCGAACACTATAATAACAATAAATTGATGGTTTATTACATTTTATCGCAAAGAGCTTCTGGACTGCGCGCGCCTCGCAACACACACACACACACGGGAGCGCATGCACGTAAACACATAGGTGTGCAGCAGCGCGCGTAACACCGCCAGTAGCCGGGACGCTGCTGCTGGACATACACACACACATATATTCGCCCAGCATGTCGCTGGGCTGCAGCCACGCAAGCGTACGCGTTCTGTATTTGCGTATGTGTATATCGCGTCTGCCGCGCGAGCATCGCCAATTTTTTGGGATGGTCATGAAAATTGCTCCGGGCAAATTGCGCGCGCATTCGGTGGTATTCAATTGAATTGGCTAATTTATTTTTATTTCTCGTTTCCGTTCCGCGCAGGAAATATTTCAAGCAAGTTCCTGCAGCTGGTAACAATGCAGCATGCGAGCTTTCTGCACCGTCAGCGCGCCCCTCGAGGTTTGCGCGTCACCCGCCGCCAACCCGCTGCAGCCGGGCTCCCGATTTCTAGCGTTAAGGTGAGTGGAGTGGAGTGAAGAGATTGATTGATTCGCAGAAACCGAAACCATATACGATCAGAAATATAAATCTTCTTGTTTCTTGTTTCGTACGCCTATCTAGAATATTCTACAAATTCCAATTATGCAGTTTTATTGAATGAACATTATTCTATCGTATGAGAAAGACAAATTATAAAAAGCGCACCTCTCCGTTCGTATATGCACACATTAATGGGTAAGAGGCCATAACTTTCCATTGGAATGACTTGGAACAATGTACTTATACTCAAAAGATAGACAATGAAATTGTGTCACTTTATTCATAATAATACCTACATATTATAACCATTGCTTATTATAGCTAGTCGCACAAAACGTAAAGTACATGGTTTAAACTTCAGTACATGGTTTAAACTGTAAATTTCGGTTCGTAAAAGTAGTATTAACAATCGCCCTTTTCCTTTGCTCCGCGCAGACTTCTGGGAACGACACAGCAACACACACTCTACTTCCTGGTCGAAGCAAAGAGCCGTGTACGCGAGGTGTACGCCCAGACATGTGTGCACTTTGCCAAGCAGGGCATGCTGGACACAGAACTCTTCGGACTGGCCATTTTGATCGGTAAGTTGTGCAGAATCGTCGGAATAATCCTGAGCAAAAGGACCAACATCACAAGGCAATTATGCGAATTCGCCGACCAAATTAGCAAATTAACACGCGCAAATGCTAGAGGTACACGTAAACTGAGAACACGTGCATACACGAGCAACAACGAAACGTGATCGTGCATACACACACACACACACAATGCTATGCCTCCACCGCCGCCGCCACCGCCGCCAAACAAACACACACACAATACAAAGAATGCGAGTTTATGTATTACCAACCATGTACATACTTTTCACGAAGTTGAAAGGTTATTTATGATTATAGTCGCGCATTACAAAGTTGTTGGATTGTGGCGACTGCCGCAGAGACTGTGAGCTCGCACATACACACACGCGCGCGCACACCACGTCTCGATCGGTTCGGGCGACGGCGTGCCCGTCGCTGTTTTGTGTCGTGTCGTGCAAGCATGCGTGCGCACGCACACACGGTTTCAGGCACATTCCTTTCGTGCGCGCTCGCAAACGTATAATATAAATGGTGCTGTGTGCTGTGGTGCTGATGTGCAGTATACCTATACGAAATATACGAGCCGCGCAAACCAGTGTGCGTGTTCGAGTGTGTGTGTATGTGCTTACACACGAGGCGAACATTTTTGCGATGCCCTCTGCTGGCGCGACTTGCGCGCGCGCGGCTGCGGTCGCCAAGGCGTGCAGACTTTGGGCGCTCTCTTGCCAATCTGCACACGCGTCTGCTGTATACATATATATGCAATGGTGTATGTGTGTGTGCACGACGACGCGCACATTGGTATGCTTGCAGGTCATCTTGTAAAAAACCAACATGGACGCTGGATAAATGCAGCTTGCTGCCATGCGCGCAAGTCCATGCGCGCTGAGCTTTATATACCGACGACGGATCGCGAACGCGTTTGTGCTGCTGGACTGATAAAATATATTATGTGTGTGTTGGTGTGTGCATGTATATAGATCGCTTGGCATAAGGTATTTTTCAGACTCAATCGAAGCTCTCATACAGACGGCATTTGAGTGTTTTTGCACTGCAGGCACATTCTTTTATCGCGTGTGTGTGTGAGTGTGTGCGCACGCGAATGTGTTCTCGAAACTACAAATGAAATGACTGTTACACTAACGCAAACACACACACACACACACACGACATAATCATCGAAGAAACCGGTCGATCGATCATTCCACCGACCGAGTCAATACGAAAGACTCAAGCGGCGAACCCTCGCTGCGTGAAAATGCCGATGCGCGCATTTCCGCTCTAGTAGCGCGCGCACGCGCGTGTGTGTGCAAATTGTGTCATATGTGTAACTTTAATTGTTGCATCGCACCGCGCCGCCGAGTGTCTGGTCGCCACCGTCGTCGGGATGCCAATGCGAGCGCGAGCAGACTGTGACGAAGGCACGCGTGCGATTTTATATTGATGCGGAGCAGCGCAGCGCAGCAGCGGCTCAAAGAACACAGAAAATACATTCCAGACGAATACACTCACAGACATACTCATAAGTTATTCTTTCCGGTCGACCTTAAAGGCGGTCGATCAGCGCGCGCGCGCGACATGCCGACGTCATCGTTGCAAACGGACGCACCAGTGGTGGTTCATGTACTACATGGTACATTAAGTCCCGGAAAAGTCGGTGTTCTGGTGCCATCACTCAAAAATTGATAACATTTTCCGGAAGTGACAACTCTGAAATTAGGAATTTTTAATGTTCATGACATTTTATGATGTAGTTTGAAAGTTATGCCGTTTATCGTAACACGCGGTTCATCATTATTAGCTAATGGAGAAGCGGGAATGTTGTTCGATGGGAAAAGTGTGGCTGGAGTCAAAACATGTTTTATTACGTCGTACAACATGTCAGCATGTCAGTGACAGACGAAACATGTCAGTGACAGACGAAAACATCTATTAGTCCACCAAATAATTTCGGAAACAGAAAAGTTGGCGAGCTAAAGATTCCTTAATTCCATGATCATTCTCCAAATGTTCATACTTATGTCGGGAAAACGAGATCATAACAGTCAGTCCGGAAAGTCCGTGTCGTTTGTTATAAGGACACATTTTTTAGATGAAATTATTGATGGATATTCAAAATAAATCTTTCAAACGACTTAAAACAAAAATGTACATCTATAGAACTTTTGGTTCGTTCGATATTTCATTTTGATTGAAGCAACTTTTGTTATTGCATAGGAGTAGAAAACATCGTTTTTCGTGTCTTTGTAAAACACAATTTTGTTATTGGAAAATGTTGCCAGAGTCAATCCATGTCTTCAGAACATGTTAACTGGATTTGGCCCAGCCCAAAGTTCGCGATTTTATTAAAAAATTTCATACTGTCCATTTGGACACTAACGATGATGCTCGTACTATTCGCCCAAATGTGGCAATTACAGACAAAAACATCTAGAAGTCAACCAAATAAGTCCGGACGACTGAAAAGCACTGTTGTTAAACAAAGATGAAACCATACAGAAAAATAAAAAACATGTTTGGTTTTTTCTTGGATATGTTCTCAGACATGCCAGAGCTCTTTGTAAAATGTTTGTTGCGCGACCTCAAAATCGACCAAAATACACAGGCTGATCGAACGCGGTTAAGCTACATTTTTTATATATAAATTAGAGACAATTGATGCTACATGAGACCATCACCTCTTTGCTATGCAGCTCCTGAAGCTAAAAATGTACATCAAACGCTTCACATGGCAAGACAATACGCTTTTTCGCATGTCGATGGAAACGATGGCAAAAATCAATGGAAAGAGCTATGAATTGCGACCTTATTTACGGTATTATCCGGATATGGCTCTTATC
>JANTBZ010037642.1:0-13116 GCA_024741255.1 Exechia fusca
TCTTCTTTCGTTGTATCGCTAAAACATTAACATTAAATCCCACGTCTTTTTATTCTATTCCTTTTATATATTTTGTCGATTTTTGAATTCACCGTGTCCAATTGAATGTTCATCTCCTCTCTACCGAACGTTTTCCATAAATTGATACTCGCCGCGTCGACTGCGTTTTGTTCATATGCAGCAAATAGCTCACGGTGCGTCTGCATTTCGTATTATGATATTAATATCACACATTGCCGCAACATGCAACATGAAAGCCGGACGCAACAACGGCGCAAAAACAAATATATGCACAATCAGTGCCGCCCGAAGCCGCACGCGTCAGTGTGCAGTAATTATTTTGCGCCCAGCACGAGATCGAGCGCGAGAACAATGCAAATATGCGCGCGCGCCGTTGCCGTCGGTTTCGAATGTAATCACACGCGCCGGTTGGTCTGGCGGCGGCAGCGGCCGAGCCGCGGGTTACACATTCGCATTAATTATTTTTCCTCCGGCAGAAAAACACACCCGCCGTTGTTGGTGGGTGCGAACGCACGCACGCACGCAGCATATCGCATAACGCGCTCATTGTTTTGCGCTCAACGACAAAACAACGACATTCGTTCGTTGCGCTATCGCAAGCACCGGGAATTCCGTTTTGCCGGTTCGGCCGCAAGCGAAGTAGCAAATTGCAGAGCACAACGCCGCCGCGTCGCCGCCGCCCATGGCGAAGAAGTGGCGGAGCGCGCTTCTCGGCCGGAAAGGCGGAGAGAGAGAGAGGGTGAAATATGATTTGTACCATACTCAAGTGCATACATTCATTCCAAGCGCGCGTGCGGGTCGTATCCAAATTGCGAACGTATATTATTAACATATGCAGCGGCAGTGGCGGCGGCGGCGTCGGCGGTGAGAGGGAGGAGGCCACACACTCAGATATATTATGTGCGGGTGGCAGAAACTTCGCACATGCGACAACGGCTGCGACTGCGCCTAATGCGATACAAAATCAACCCCTGGCGGATTTAATACGCTTGCGAGAAAATTCACATTTTCGAAATAATGTGGAAATTTGCACATGCGGCAGCCATGCAAGCCAGCCAACAGCGAGTACACACGCACGCACGCGAGCATCGCGTCTGCTCTTTGTTACGACGTCGTTCATATGTGTGTGTGTATGTTTGCGCGTTTGCGTTTTGATGGTTGTTGTGCTTTGTGACATCGAGCCGTGCGCACACACGTCAAGCGAATGAGGCGTTTTGTGGGTGAGACACACTCGGCAGTATTACACTCTCGGCAGAGATATATAGTGCATGCGAACGAACCTACAATAATGCTATACCAGTAGCGATAGATTGAAACGGAAATTTGATCAACCAGTCGTTGCTGGGTTTGTTTAATGGTTTAGGTGGGTTTCCAATGAAGTACAAGGTGATACCTTGATCTTCAACATACAACTATTTTCCAACCGATTGAGAGTTAGTTGCAAGCACAATGCGCTTTTGAATACGTCGATGTTTGTGCCAAACAATAACAAATATCGCCAAGACATCTGAAAAAATTGATTGGAGGTCAATTGTTCGACAAAGATTTGTTTGTGATGGGATCAGCGGGACGTATTGGTCAGAAAGGTCACGAAAACCATCATTCTCAGCAACAATTTCCATGCGCATTTTTCGAGCGAATTCAGCCAAAGTGGAAATATAACGCTGTACTCATGAAACATGACGAATTCCGATTAACATTCATTTTCATCAATCACTCCGAAAGTGGAAAATTGGTCTATGGATGGTATTCGTCGCAGGATGAGACTTTCGCACAGAATGATATGGTACATGTGAAGGTGAAGCTAATTAACATAAATCCGAACCAGATATCTTTGATAGTTTTCTTGAAGTATGACAAAAACATCTCAGTTTTAAACTATCTCTACTGGTACACACGTGGTTGGTGCGCGCATACTATAAGCCAGCGCTCGAGAATAATGCGCCGCGATGGCAACACACACGCGCACACACACACACAATGCAAATAATATAGCAGTCTGGCGGTGTGTGTGTGTTATTAAAGGCACAAATTGTGAACTGGCGCACGCATTGCGCGCCTCGTCGACTCCGATGTAACGCCGCCGCCGCCACTCGTCGGCTGGGTTGGCACGAATGGGGATTGTGTATGTACTACCCTACGTCATAATAGGACATACACCTAGAAATCTGCAATTGTCGTGTTCGCTCATCTATTCAGGGACACTCATAAAAATGGTCATGTTGCAGTTATTCCGAATACACCTCTTTTTTTTTTTTTGTGGCGCTCTTAGCCAGTTGTGGCGCTCTTAGCCAGAGGTGAGACTTTTCAGCAGCGATTTTTCTCTAATACATTAGAATGAGGTGCATTAGACATAACTGCATCATTACATTTTTTGCGAGTGTCCCTGACTAGATTAGCGAATGCAAATATTGCGATTTTCTATATGTGAATGTACTATTATGACGTAGAGTATTAGTATGTGCACGACTGCTACAACACACGGTTCTAACCGGGTGACGCGCGGTCGTTGTCGTGTGTGTTGGTGGCGTAGTCGTTGTCGCCTGCGTCGTTACAATGTGTGTTCCATGCGCTTCATCAGCTTCAGCCACATCGTCGCATATTAAATACGGATACACACACGGCCCCACATGTAATGCTATACTATACATAGTACGTATATAGCGAAACGCGTCGGCGCTCCAACGCCAAGCGCTCAGCGCTCACAGAGCGAGGGACTCCAGGCCAGGCAAAGCCTGTGGCTCGTGTGCGCGGGCTTGATGAAAATGAACGTGCCGCATTTAAACGACATGACATCTGGGTTATAATTGCGTGCGCACGCGCCCGCGCGTACACGCAAAGGGTTGTTTATGCTGGGTGCGCTCGCGCGCAACTGACTGACGTTGAGCATACAGCAGAGAGCACGGCAATGGTTGGTGGGTGGTTTGTGGGTGGTTGGTTTGTAGGTTGTTATTTTCTGTCGCGCGGAACGAAAATGTACATTTCAAATATCAGTGCGTCGTCGTTTATTCGCGAAAGCGCACAAACACGCAAACACACACACATACATAGGCTTATGAGCGCGTGCGCTCGCTCAGGACTTTGGCAAACGTATGCTTTTCGAATACTATACGTGTTATTGTATGTGTGTGTAGCGTGGAAAATAATAATAGAGCCGCCACCGCACAATGCGCAAGGTGGATTACAAATGGCAGCAAAAACACAACACGAACGCGCTCCAACACGCGCTCTCACCCTCTCACCCTCTTCTCACCCCCTCATCCGACCGACATTATTATTCCCGCATCACCTTTTGTAATATTTATGCGATGCGTACGTAGCCAAGCAGTACCTCCAGCAGACAAACACACAGAGAGATACACACGTCTGCTCGACAACCTCAGTAGCAGTGTACTGCTATGAGCTTTGCGATGGGCTCGCATTTATGGGCACGTATTGATTTTTGGTGTCAGGCCGGGCTAGGTGGGCTTTTGTGCGAACGGAAGTGCGGGTGCGGGTTGCTGGCAACAACGTGGCATGGCAGCTACACGCGTGTACGCCTCGGCAGATTTATCATCAAAGCCATCATCATCAACATGGCTAGGGCACAAATGTGACCAATACGACACTCTCACACAAAATACAGTCTGTAAAAAAAGTCAAGAGACGTATTTGTGTATCAGCTTCGGGCATTTGTTTCCCTATTTCTTACGATAGATTCATTATCGTGTCCGCACTAGGACAATTGGATTTTAAATCGTGGAATTATGATCTGATTCCATTTTCCAGAACATATCCAGATTACGTATCGAAGAAAAAATCGTAGCTATACTGAAGCCTTTAAAAAAACCTTTATTATGAAATTGAACATCTGAATGCAGGCTTAATTATAAGTGTCCGGTGATTCCTACAATGTTCGAGTGTATAGCGGTCAAGCAGCCTGAATCGTTGGGAATTTGATTCAAGAAGTTGCCTAGATGTACAGCTCTTCGCCCCAGAGACAGGTGCGAATCACTTGAACACAGACAACGATGTTAAGCGGAGATTGTTTGATGAGACATTGGAACTATTTGAAATCTTTGCTTCAGAGACTCACTAAAGTTAGTGTAAAATTCTAATCTTTTCTGACATTACAGACAAACGTTACAGCCTCCACAATATGGAAGTTGTATTACCGTCTATTACCGCATGAAATGGTGTTCATTATTTACATTTTTGGCTCTAGCGGCTATGTTGTGAGGCCTATTAGAACAAATAGGTCTATTCCTCACTAATGACGGGATAAGTCTTATCGAATATGTATCAAGCCTCAAAACAACGCCCGAAACGGATACAAAAATACGTCTCTTGACTTTTTTTACCAACTGTACGTACATACAGAGCTCACACTTGATTCGCTCTCGCCACACCTTTGTATTGTATGCTGGTAGTGTGTGTGTGTGTGTGTGTATGTGGTGGCGTCGTTGCCATATCATACCATATCCATGATATCCATTAGGGAATAGGTCAATTGTAATAAAACTGCCACCCTCCTTTCAACCGTAAACAGAGACATAGTATGGAACACACACACATGCGCAGCAGCAGACCAACCAGAAACTGACATTGCATTCCACAACATAAATTTCCCGTGCACCCTCCTCCGCCAGCACGCCGACGCAAAGGATTCCGCCAGCCACCAGAGACGTCGACGGCGGAGGAATGGACAATAATGCTTCTGTTTGTTGGTGTGTGTGTGTGCGGGCACCTTTGTCATGGCGAGCGCGCGCGATGAGTCGAGTCGACTGGAAAATACGCGTCGTATATGTCGAACTCACACTCAGAGCAGTCTCAGCTGCTCAGCAGCAAGCAGCGTCAAAGCGAATTCCCTGTAACCATCCAGGCGTGCACGATACACCCGCCAAACAGCAGCAGGCCACCTGGACACAGTGCGTTCCCCAAAGCGTGCCAGCGAAATTAAGGCGCGCACACACACAGACACTAGGATGGTGCGTTTTCGGGCTTTTCAGGCGTTATGCTTAATGGTAGTTTCAAGTTTCTATATAAGTGAAATCAGTTTTCCATTTTTCAAGATTTCCCCATTTTTCGCACATAATTTAAATTTTTCGGCAACGTTATATTTTTCGTTCGTTGTTTAGGAACACTAGAAACAATATGGAATTTGAATCGGTTGATGTTTCAATGAGTTATTGACATTCTAGTGGACATCGGATTCGCTAGACTAACGGAATTTGAAATTCAGTTTGAAAAATGCACGGTTTACCCAGCGTTTACCCGCGATAGCGACCAGGTGAATCATTAAATCGATCCAAATGATATTAGTATATATTGAGGAAAGACAAATCTAGAATATTTATTTTGGTTAATGTAGAAATAGCTCTCAGGCTAGGCTGGGCAAATTTCCAAAGTTGCTTGACGATTAATCGACCAGTTGCCGGAAATAGAAATGGGTTAGGTTTCGTACATTTTGAATTTCACGGGTAGAAGAAAAAGGCTTTGTTCAAAAATGTAGATTAAACCAAGGAATTACAATAATTAGCGTCTAATGATAGGTTTTCTTGAGATTATTCCGTGACTTGCAATGCAGGACACAAGCATGTTAGTGTACCTTGATGAAGTCTCATTGGTAAAACAAAAGACTCTACTCTAACCGTTAAATCCGAATACTAAGATTTTTTTAGAATTATTCCCATCCTATTCCACATGTTCTCTCAAATTTCAAAGAAAAAAGTCCATAAACGACCCACCCCAACAATCACACCGCACCACCGCGTATGCTGGCTTCGACGCAACGCAAAAAAAACGCTGGCGCTCGCAAAGCGTGCAGCTGCGTACGTGCGCGTCGAATTTCCAATCACCCAGTCTCCTCTCACCTTTAGTGTATGCGCGTATATATCTGAGCCGTGAGCGACATGTCGACGTGCACAGTGTACAATGGCCGGGCACGGACGCAAGCACGCGAGGACACATTGTTCGTCTGCTCGCCGCCGCCCCCGGGATATTTATGTTGTTGAGACGCGCGAGCGCACATGCCATGCAATGCACACACCCGACGTCACGACGTTGGCATAGCGACATTGGGTGTAGGTGGTGGCGTTTTGTCGGGTCGTGCTCGTGTCGTGCATCACATGTCTTCGACGCGGCCTGTCCTCAAGTCGATGGCTCGCCGGTCCCGGACACATTAGACAGCACTGCATGCAATGACACAACACGACACAAGAAAAACAACTTTCATTCAATTAGTAAATAATCGATTTCCATTAGGGGCGCGCGCGCTCGAACAAGTGTTCCCGTTTGTCCACTCTGTGTCGCTGTCCTGTCTGTTTTTGGTCGTGTCGTTGTCGCAAGTTCGTTGAGTTTGTCAGGTGAATTACCGAACGTCGGACGACTGAGAATTCCGGTGACTTTAAGTGCCGCTTACTTAGCGAGGCGATTTATTCGGAGGGCTGTTTTTGTTCTGTTTGCTCGTCGCTTGACGGAAATGAATCGATATGTTGAACATAATTTCCGTCACTTCACTCCGCCTTCGTGCTTCTATGCTGCTGCTGCTGCTGCTGCTGCTGTCGCTATTTCCGCGTACAGCAAGCACGACTCTAATATCGAGCAAACAAAATCGCATGATTAGAAGCAATTTGACCGACAACATTGGCATTCTGTGTGTGTGTTTGTATTTGAGCGCTTGCTGGCGTCATAAGCTCGCTATTCATACACACTAAAACTCGCGGCAAATGTCTGCACATTTGCACCGGCGTCGGCACACAATACCCGGGAATATGTTCATAATGCGCATAATGCTCATAAGCTCATAATATAGTTAGTCGCGCGACGACGAACATGCCGTCAGTCGTGACACACAAACTCCGGAGTACAATGGCATGTTAAGTGTGCACACCGCATTTTTTATGTAGTTAGTTGTTATGTACACGCGCAAAACAACATAAAGATTATTCTAATTGGGGATGTACACGATTTTTCCGTACCACGCACGTTACTACTACATAAACACGATTTCCATGTCGTTATGAGAAACATGTTCACGAAACATGTGTGCGATGTACCGTGTAGTGATTGTGTGTCTGCTGGTAGATTTCATGTGGATATTATGTGCATACACACAACATAAATCTTGCGTGAATATCGTTAGGATAAGTTCATACCTATAAATACTGTTCCAGGTGGATGCACAGCAGCAGCAGCAGCAGCCGCACTCGCAATTGTTTCTCGTTTGAATGACTTAATGCACGGCGATATCGACGCATAAATCGATCGCTCGACGACCTGCGATGCTCGGATACATAGTTTATTCGTATGCGTTCACGTGCTTGCTTGCGTGCGTGCGTGGGCGTAGGCATATATCACAAGCGAGCGAGCATTCCACACATGGGCACACACACACATGCGGGCTCCCACATCGGCGTGCCGCCCGAAAATGTATAAATTTCGCATAAATACCGTAAATCATGGCCGACACGGTGGGGAGAGAGAGAAAAACGGATTCTGAAGCCGTCTGCGTGTAGCAGAAATGCTTTGGATCAACTACACATCGCTTCGTCCGGGTGCTGTGCATCAACGGTTTAACTGCGAATATAGAGTATACTATAATATATACCACACACACACACACACGTCTAACTTCGCCAAAGTAATGCCCGTATATCGGCTGTCTGCTGGTGCGATTGAATTCAGTTGAATATTTATCTCGGATTATACGGATCTATCGCCGCAGCAGCAGCAGCAGCAGCAGTTGAGCTGACGGGCGCGCATAAGAACACTGGAAAACCGTTTCAAACATAAAACCGATAAATCGTTTCTCTTCTCTCGCCTTTTTTGCCCCATTTCGCCCCCTCCTCTCGCTCTCTAGCTCACACTCTGCGGGGCAGACATTCATCCAGCCAACCCACTCACAAACATACATATTACTATACGTACACTCGCACAACGAAAGACCGATCCGCATAGTAACCCGTTTGCGCTGGCGGCTCGCGCACATCTGAATCAGGCGAACAATACTACATGTGCATATTATGCGCAGCGCATACAGGATTGGGCGAATTAACCGAACTCTACTCTTATTGGGCTGAATATACTGAAAACTCTTAATCATTATGGTCACATTTATGATGGTCATATTCAATCACGAATTCACACACACCTGCAATTTATGCTATTTTAATAATATATTATTTTGAATATCTATTAATTATAATGAGTCACGTAGCCTGTTCTGTGTAGCAAAGTATACGTCGTTTTATGTGATGTATAAAACTAACAGTATCTTCAACTCCAACAGGAAGAGAGGAGGGAGATCATAGTAGAGGGAGATCATAGTAATTTTTCCTGCCGTTCTGTACCTCGATAAACATTACGAATAGCTCAACAAGTGTACTTCATAGAAATTAATGTCTTTATTGATGAAACCACGTTAAAACGGAAAATCGTGTTTGTTAACATGATTGCGAGGCATTTAACTACAAGAATAATCAGATTTTTCAAGTACCCAACACTGTGTTTTGTTCTCCAAAAATGAATACATACTTGGACCGTGTCCTGAACAAAACCTTATATCGATTGGTGGTCATTATTTGGTCTTTCAACATCCCATATGCGAGTTGTTATGAACATGTATTCATGATGAATAGTCGATTTGGAAATCTAGAATTCGCATCATAGATTGCACTATTGAGGCGCAGTTATGCTTATGAATATAAATTTAAACCATGTACTGAAATTATCGTTTTTCTCGTTTTATACTTAGAACAACATATGTATACTATAATGAAAAAGAATGAATTCATAATTTTAAAATTTATAAAAAATCGCTTGTAGGTTTTATTAGTGCAACAATGGTTCCATATACGAATCGAGAGGTCTTTCATAGAGCGTGCTTAGCCACAGGTGAGACTTTTTCAAAACATTTGTTTCGTATTCGATAGAATAATGTTTATACAACAAAACAACATCATTGGAAATTATCATAGGTGGACGTACAAAACGAGAAAACGATGATTCCAGTACATGGTTTTAACTTGAAATTTTAGGGCCGTAGTGACGCATTAAAAATGTCCGGCATTCAATTCAGACATAATATAGAGAAAATTATACTATACTACAACTTGCCGCAATTGTGCACCACCTTGTACGCATATACAACATAAGTAGAAAATGAGCGCACACACACACACTTACCATTTGCCGGGACCGCCAGTAAATCCACGCCGATAAAAACGTATAACAATAGTAATCCCATTTTGCCGCGATAATGACACTGATAGGACGACGCGGACGACGATGCGGCCTCCGATGCGGACGCCGATCCAGACGACGACACCGTTCGACGCGACGCCGGCGCCACCGCCGACGACCGACGGCAACCACGATTCGCCATCAGCGCTGCGCTTATTGTTCCCATAAGTTTTTGCGCACTGGTCCACACAGTCAGCCGCCCGTCTCTGTGTGTGTGTGTCGGTGAGTTCTATGTGTGTGTGTGTTCACCGTGAAACGATGGTCGTATGCGCGACCGTGGCGACCGTGATCTTGTCCGTGTGTGAGTCCGCGCGGTGTTTGTGTGTACTATGCGGATTGCCAGTGGCGCGGCAAGCGATATTGTAATGTCTATCCAGTGCGACGACGAGGACGCTTATGTGTCGCGACGACGACAGCGACCGCTCGACCCAACAACGACAATCGTGTGGCGGTTGCCATATGTGCTCAAGTGCCAGACTGCTCCAGCTCCAGCCGTGGCGTCGTTGCGGCGTCGTCGTTGTTGGCAGTTCGGCTCATTTACTCGAGCACATTTCGCGCCCGGAGTTCACGCGCGCACGCGCTGCAATCACTGCGCGTTGAAGCACACGCACGCATGCGCAACATATAAATACACTGTCGGCGAACTGCACACTGCACTGTGCGCTGCTTTGCATATGGGTGTGTGTATGTGTAAAATCACTGGCGGTGTTTTTTTTGTGTTGCGCTGGCTGCTTTGGCTCGTTGCTCGTTGGGCTGCGCGCAGTCGTGATTGGGTCCGACGACGAGTATTTAGCGAGGCTAAAAGGAATGAAGAAACAACATCAACACACGAGCGATGGTAGCATAACGAGAAGGAACTCTGTATGTTGCGTGCACGCGAGTTCAACGGCGTCTGATGCGCTAATACGACCTTATGTGTCGTCGTTGTCTGTGTCGTGAATGTGTATGTATGTGCTGATTCACTGCACGCCGGGCATTCCACACATATAATGTGTAAAACATAATCGTTTCATTCGAACGCACGGGGCAAAAACCCATTTTATAACATGTATTTTACTCTTCAGCTCTCCAGCAGCAAGCTGAACGCGACACAGGGCGGCGCACATAAAATCGTGTGCTGTTCATCTTTTCAGCACATTTTTGTGCTCGTGCGCGCGATCTCGATTTCGTTACCACTTTCCACATACTCAAACACTTACCATCACATGCACGCGCACTCAAAACATACGATCCGAAATTTAAAGTGTAAACCAATATTCTTGCGTCAAGATATAATAATTTGAAAATTCCAATGATGACATTTTTTGGATGAACGTTATTGTATCAAATTAGAAAACATATTTTGGAAAAGTCTCACCTGTATCTTAGCCCGCCCTAAGAAAAACCTTTCCGTTTATATATGGTGCCATTATTGCACTAATAAAACACACACTTTGTTTTTATAATTTTCAATTTATGAATTCTATGTACACAATGTTATCATCTTTCATTAGAGTATACGCACATTGTTCTAAGTCACTCCAGTGCAAAGTTAAGGATTCTAAACCAAACATGAACACCGACACTTTGTATGTTGGAAAATATTTGATTTTACTCTCCATACATTGGAGATTGGAGACTATAACTCTTCATTGGAGTATCTCACAACAATGTGCGTATACTCAAATGAAAGACAATGACATTTTGCACATTTTTAAAATTTACAAAAAATGCTTGTACTTGTTATTAGTGCACTAGTGCGTGCTAAAACACGGGCGATACATTTCCATAATATTTGTTTCTCATACGACAGAATAAAAACTGCATCATGAGAAACAAGAAGATTTCAGTGCATGGTTTAAACTTGAAATTTCGGGTCGAACATGCATGCACACAACCGAATGCGAACAGCCGCAACACATGAAAGCACACACCAAACTTCGGGCACTCGAACGTGAGCGCGTTATATTTTTATGTTATTCTTTGGATCGGCGTGTGTGTGTGTGTGTGTGTATGACCGCGATGCCGGCGAGGACGACGACGACGTCGACAACGACAGCAGCAGCGGCATCGAGTGTGTGTCGAGTGTGTGTGTGTGTGTCGAGTGCACAAAACACTGTAAGCGAATTGCGCGCGCGAACGCAAAAGCGTACGCATTTACACCGAACACGACTTTGGCCAGCAGGCAGCGCATGCAGCGTGCATGCATCAGCGTGTTGGAAGGGGGAGTGTAGATTTTCGAACATCGCGTGCAATTCTGCGCTGGTCTCGTTTTGTTCGCGCCCTCGCCCGGCCCGATTTCTTTTTGGCCGCGACGACCGCGCCAAACAAGCGTTCAATTTATGCGTATTCACAGCACACACACACACAACACATTCACACTCGCTTGCCCCGCCGCCACAAGCAACACGTAAAAAATATGCAAAATCGCACGATCTCTTCTGCGGCAGCAGCAGAAGCAGCGCGCAGCATCAACAGCAGCATAAATCGGACCGCTGGCACAACATATGGGTCGTGTTATGTTTATATGTTGCGGTGCGAACACGTTTAGCATACGCGGCGCTCACGTTCGTGTATGCGCTGCGAGCTGCGAGTGATTTGTGCGTTCGGCTCAGTGACCTTTGGATGTCGGATGGTCGGCGGTCGGCGGCGCATGTTCTTGACATTCGCCGTAATCTCTGCCCTCGAAAAGTTAACCGCTATAAGAAAGCCTCAAAGCTTGCGTGTGTCAGCCTGCAAATGGGTGTGTTGTAATCGGGTTGTCTGACAAATTGCATTAAAAATATCATATTAAAATCCAAATGACTGCGAGAGTGCTGAGCGAGAGATAGCATGCCATGATTCCCGATGGCAAGCTCATCATTGTCGGTGCTTTACGAGAGTGCAGTTAATTGAATTGATGATTATACGGCCAAATGATCGTCAAACAGTTATGGCCTCCATCAAAGCGCATGGCGGCCGCATGGCCAATGGCCGATTATGTCGCTGCCGACGGCGACGACGACACCGGCCAACTAGGAACGGAAAGCCGATTTCTCACAAATGCGCGCGGCGCGCATTATGCTTGGAAGCGTGGCGAAGCGTAATATACTTTAATGGGCACCCTATCTATCTACTGCTATTCAGTGCTTTATGGGCAGCATCGTTTAGAACAATAGCGCGTCGTCGACGATGCG
The DNA here is from genome assembly GCA_024741255.1 of Exechia fusca. Lineage (NCBI taxonomy): Eukaryota > Metazoa > Arthropoda > Insecta > Diptera > Mycetophilidae > Exechia > Exechia fusca. The sequence goes on from JANTBZ010037642.1 coordinate 12,399, forward strand.
ACGTTGGCAACGATGGCAACGATGAGGCAGAGTGCATACGCCGAAAATTTGCGCCAGCCCATTGCTAGTCGGGCAAGCGCACACATTATTTTGCATAAAGTACCGCAAGCGGTGTGCGTCGTAAACGCGCTTGTACGCAGGCAGTATGTGCAAGCGTGCGCGCGCCGAGTGTGCTCTAATGTTAATTTAAGCGCACCGAACCGGCAGTACGGCAGTTTCATTAGTTAAATACATTACAATAGACTGTCGTATATCACTTGTGTGCGAAACAGGCGCACAGCCCAGCATAGCCGCTCAGCGCTCAGCATAGAAGCCCAGGCCCAGGCAACCCGACGAAGCTCGTCGACTCTCTATCTATGTAGTTTCACTACATGTCGGGGGCTTGCCAAAATTGTCAGACACTGCGCCACGTTTGCTCGTCGTTCCGAGTGTGTGTGTGCGTGAGCGTGTGCGTGCGTACTTGAGCAATGAAAGGGACAAGCGTATTACCTCCGACTACCGAACTATATGTTTTCCGGCATCCTGCATGAGAGGATTCGTCGTCGTGTGTTTGGGTGTAATATAAATGGTTTGTCTATAGCAGTGTTTCTCAAGCGCAGATTCAGTCGCTTGCATAGTTTTGATGCTAATTATAATCGACAACGACGCGATGGTAGAGTGGGTAGCGTAGTCGGGTTTTGGAATCAAAAGTTGTTGGTTCGAATCCCCGAAGCGGCAC
>JANTBZ010037753.1:0-31592 GCA_024741255.1 Exechia fusca
TGATGTGTAGTTGTTGATACATTCATTATGGTGTTGCCGTTCTGTGTGATCTTGGAGTGAGATGTTATAGTAATGTATCTTCTGCCTGGTTTGATAATCATTTTTCCCCCAAATGCAGAAATGTTTCGTCAATGTTCCGAAGTGAACATTAATCATATTTGATAGGACAGAGAATTAGAGGCAGAATGTTTTATCAATGGGGAAAGGCTCCAAGTTTGAATTTCCCTCAACTCTAATCACCTCTCGATATATTTTCGTCATACTTTGCAAAAATTTAATAACGACTTCAGCTGCAAGGTTCTTCCATATATCTCGAACGTTAAGGAAGATTGCAGCTCATAGGATGTCCTCTCCATAAGGCCGACGATTGTCTCCTAAATGTAGCTTATATATGTTTTTGCAGAGTGCAGGGGCCGTTGTCGTGCTGTTAAAACTTTTCCTATCGATAGAACATTCCGCCTCTAATTCACTGTCCGATCAATTATGGTGAATTTCAACCTCTAAATCCAATTGAGAGGCCGTGGTTGACATTCTGCATCATACATTTTTGCATTAGACTTCGACTGTTTTGCGATTTCGCATGCACTAATTCTCTGGCCGCAACTGTATGTTGGCGAGCGCCCAACAATTGGGTGCTCTCGAACAATGCGCGCACTACTACATGACACTCATGCGCGAATTCTGAAATGTTGTTCGCTCGCTGTGCAATTTGCATCTGCACAAAGATTCTACACAGAGACCCGTGTGCCACTTGCCCTAATGCGATGTTGAACGAATTGTTTCTGCATTATAGCGCAAGCGTACAGGCTTTAGTTCAATCCAAACATGTCTGCAATACGCTGGCAGAGTTACGAAGTAGCATATCGATAAATCTGCCAGCATACAACCATTACATTAATTACAATTTATAGGAATTACCGCAATTTATGATGGGATTTGGATTATTGTATTGTATGCACAGAAATAACCATTTGGCCCAATGCGTAAATGCCTGCGAGCATTCTTCTGCTTCTTCTGCACCCGCCGCACAAATAATGGATCGTGATTATGTGGAACGCTTCAAACATTGTTGGCGGAGGAGGCGGGGTTGTTGGTCCGATAATGAGTTCACCTAAGTGCGTATGCGCAAATCGAGGCAATAAATTGGCTCGGTTATCCATAAAAAGTAAATTGATTCGGGAACGGGCACGCACACCGAACCGAACGAAGAAAAAATCACATCAAATACGCAGCGCGCGGAGCAACCGCAACTGTGGCGGCTACATTGCTAATTGCGCTCGTTCGAGTGGCGGCCGAGAGCGCTGCTCGGCGGGAGTTCTCTGCGGCGAGTGCAAGTAAACCGCACCCCGTGCGGAATCAATACAATCCGATCCGATTAGGTATAAGTTAATTTCCACTTGAGTAATTTGAACTCTCCGGCAACGGCTCGTCGCCTGTCGACCGCCCCCACCCGCCCCATTGACGATAATACGCACCGCACCGCACTTCAACCATTTACACAATCCACCGATAAACGGGTGACGCGCCACACAGACGCGGGGACGCGTTGCTCTGGATTGGCGTATCATTGGAAATTGCACATGCATATGCGCATAACCGCACACACACGCTCGTATAATTCTGCAATTTCCTGATGCCATCGATATATTGTACGCATGTTATGCTCGGTCCTCCAGAGTGGCTGAATAAAGTATATCACGTCGTCGGAGTGACATCTGCGAATATGTGCTGGTGGTTGGTGTGGTGCTATGCTCTCTGTGTCCGCATGTACGAAGTACGAACACGAACAGAGCAAATGTGCAAAACGGTCTGAGTCTGTGGTTAACGAATCGCATCGAATTTAATGAATATGTCACATATAATTCTCCCACAAAAGCCACTCTGAGTTAAACGCGCGTAAAGTAGCCACAAATGATATACTAAATCTCACGGATGCCTAGAACAATCGAAACGGCGACTGCATAGCATGTTCGAGTCCAATTGTAGTCTAATATCTATTGCAATCTATACACGCAGTTCGTAGACTGAATAATTTCCTTTTCTCTTTCACACTCGCACACATTTCGACAAATGCACGTCTGAGTCGAAGCAGAAACATCGAATGCGTTCCGCACAACAGATGCCCGATGCCCCCAAATCCATTGTGCACTCCGCCGATGGCTCCATCCGTTCGGCAGAAAACAACATATCAAATTCAGCAATTCGTGGTATTTCGGATGCGATTCCGAATTCAATTAGACTGATGCCATTGATGGAGGCTAGAGGCTAGAAGCACATAGGCATTACAGCGCGACCTAGATGGAAAGATTTGATTAGAACAAACAAATGCACTGATTCGCCAGTCCGCAACTTTAAATCATAAAGTTCGCGTCGAGCCACTCCCTAGAGTGATTCATTTCAGTCCCGGATTCCGAAAGCATACTACGACTATATACCATATTCGTATCCGCGCACTGCAGAGGTAATTGTACGCAACAAGAGACGTGTGTCTTATAGAGTCTTATGCACATTGGTTGTTCGTCGTCGTATTTCACACTGTCGGGTGTCGGTATGCGCATGCACTCCGAGATGATGTGCGCGCGGTTCGCCTGCACTCAATGCTCGCTCATTACGCCTCAGGTGCATTCGCTTTGTCCTCGGCGGATCCCCCACGAGACGTCTCTCTAGCGCCCGCTCATGCTCAAGCTCGTCGTTCGCCTCCGGCGAGTGTGGAGCCATATTTCCGTGCCTCGCGTTTATGCATAGCGCACGGTGCCATCTGGTTTCGATGTGTCCATTATAATAAAACACGGACTAGCTGGAGATTTTGTCCACGTACCACCACATAGTCAGGCGAGAGTACATAAAGTCGGTCGGTCTGTTCGGTCGGAGAACACTCGCTACTCGCAGCATGCAATGTTATGCTGGAAAAAACTGCACGAAAAGTAATAAATCACCAGACATACACAACAACACACACTACTAGGAGTCTTTTTTCATAGTGCTGTTTAGTTAATTGCGAGACGCGACACTAATACGAGTCCAACGATATATCAACCAATTCAAAAGTACTAATGGATATTATCGTTTCTTGTAGCTCGCCTCTTTCGAACATCCTTTCTGTTTCGTCCAGTGAACTATTGAATTAAACGGTCCATGTAAAACGGAAAGCACAAAAAAACTGTAGCATAAAGGCGCTGGAGTGAGATTGGTAGTATAATTTGTCAGGCCTGATTTGCGCTCTCAAATACCTACATAGTACATAACACATTATAATAGTTCGACTTCATTTTGATGTCTCCAAAATTGTTAGAATCTAATTTATTTAACTTCAGCATACAAAAATGATGAATCGACTACGTTTCCGTCCACTGTTGTGGAATAGTATCACACTTTTCACTACCTAAAGAGTCGATCCCGTTTTCAATTGCGAACTGGGTTTGTTTTGAAGAAGAAAAAAGTCACAATCCCTCCGATTAATCTGATACTTCGTCTAACTGCTGTATTGGAACTGGAATCCTTATAGTAGATGCTGGTAAGTAATCCGATTACGCATTAGAAAATAATAATAGTATGTGTGCCAACGAGGATTACAGTTTTATTTCTCGCACACCAGCGCAATTGTAATCTCTTCCATGCAATGTTTCGTCGCATCGCGACATGCAACAGCAACTGGCAAATAGACGACAGAACGGGTGTGAGACACCATTCAATGTTTTATTTGTTCGAACTTCGTAGCAGTTTTGCATGCACATTCCAGCACCGCACATACCTTATCAACGATTACACAGGTTATGTGCGTGTGTGACAGATTTTTGAACACATTGTAGTATTTGGCAAATGGCAAGCGGATGCTGCCCACTGCCCATGCCCATGCCCATACCCATGAACATGTATGGCGAATGCCAGATCTGCGCTGTATGGACCTCATAATGTCATATCACATTATTTGCAGACCCCGCTTCCCATTCATGAATGCGTGTGTGTGTGTGTGTATGTGTGTGTGCGCGCGCGCAACGATTGCACATTGCGGCGTCCATGGATGAGCGTCCGTGTGGTGCACGATGAGTATGCTGCTGCTGCTGTTGCTGCTGCCGGACGGGATGCTGGAAGCGACGACCGGGCTTAGTCTCAGCGCATGTGCGCATGTGCGAACACATGTGGCGGAATGTTTGCGCGCATTCACTGAGCGACGCGATAAACCAATATTAACCTCAACCGATGTTCAATCGACCCATCCAGTTCGGCCTAGACGGGCGCTGCTGTGCACAGCCCAGGGACAAGGCGCACCGCCAACGTTGGTGCGCATCGGATAATTACGTACACACACGAACGCTGTCGCTGTCCGCTGTCAACTGCGTCGTCGTCGTCTGAATGTTGTTTGCGCCGGTATTTGGCCGGCGTTTCCGCACGCGCAATCGGTGCGTGTGTGTGCCTTGCGGTTGCGCAGTATGCGCTTCGCTCCGGCAACATACCCAAAACCACACACACACACACACACACACGCCGACGAAGCACTCGCTTTATTAAATAGCCAATTGTTCGCCGTCGCACGCCGTTCGCGTGACCGGTTTTATGGCATTGCAGTGTGTGTGGTGTCGGTATGGTGCATTATCCTGGCGTGATTGGGCGCATTCGGGCCTGGAGAAATATTACAAATATTCCCGCCATTCGGTGTTGTCTACATGGCTTATCTTATAAGGTCCCGGGGTAAATGATGAAAACACAAACTATTTGATGACCTTTTTTCCTCTACATAATTCGTCGCCAAACAGCAGCCCTCCGCGAAGAGCTCTCGCATTCCCAAAAACATATGCACTATATTTAAAAGCATTTTTTCAATAACTTCTGGGTATCATCGATCTCCAGAAGCTCTCACTCTTTTTCTTGAGCGAAGGACTCGAAGGTTAATTCTTTAGGAATTGATTTTCTTTCGAGCCAAAATGGCAGGTACATAGTTTTGTAATACAATTGCAATTGTTATCAAACATGACTACAGCAGAAAACAGTTCTATCAATGCACGAAATTTCCAATAAACGGAATAAATTTCAAACTACTATTATGTGTACAACCTCGCTCCTGCCGTTTTGTATATCAGTCTCTAGCGGTCGTTCTGATTGATGGAAATTGAAAAAAATCGGCATAAGGTAGGCTTAGGTCCTTATCACTTTGCATCACAAACTTATTCTCGGGAACTCATTTCGCGTCATTTGCGGGTACTCATGCTTTTCTTATTTAAATCGAAGACCAAACAATAAGTTCGATGCTGCTCTTGATGATAAAGATCGTGTCGCGAGTGAATTCAACTCTTCAAAAGTTGTGATTCCGGAGTCTCAGGCCTTTTGGTCTTTTGGTGGGATAAGATGTGTATGGTGTGTTATTAAGGGCTGAGACCAAGTGGAATCAACACAGGGAATCGATACCGAACGAAATTGATGCGTTGTAAGGCCACGAAATCCGGATATGGTCAAAAGTAGTATCTAGCAAGGGTCAGTATTTTGAACAAGAAATATGTAGCCGTTTTTCACAATAAATTCTCAAAGTTTGACAAAAAACGGCGGGAGCAAGGTTGCACACCTAATAGATGGAAATAAATTTAATTTTACATATTTGTTCTTTTCAATTGCACTTTTGAAAAATGTTATTGATTTTAGAGTGGTGGCGCCAGAACACCGAAATTCCCGAGACATACTGAATCATGTAATACCATCGAATTTGTGACTGCATGCAATTTAGTGTGTGAGCAAAATACGTATATGAACTTCAAGTATTTTGTTTTGTCCAGTTTCGGACACGTCCTGCATGCCAATCTGTAGTCTGATTTGAGCTCAACAATCGAGTTGCATGCGAATGTTTTATTTCATAGGAAAAATCTTCGGAACCCTCCATTCACAACCAGCAAAACAACAACAGAAACTCGACTACCAGCAAGCGCAGGCCATTTCGCGTGCTCGACAATAGTATAGCATAATGAATTCACGTTGACGTCGACTGTTCGTTTATGTGTGTGTATGTGTGTGGATGGAGTGTTATTACCTGTCGTCGCTGGCTGTGTAATGAATTAAATTGCGTGACATGCAAATAGTCAACAAGCTACACGCGGGTGGGTTGGAAGCGCACTTGCGCACAGAGCTCAGAGCCAGGCAGACATTTAAACTCCGGTTCTGGACAGGAACGAGGAGCGGGCGCGAGTGAGAATACTGCGAAACTTTCCGAGAAAGTTCAGCGAGCTGTAAATATTCACGTGTATTATGAGTGTGTTTCAGTCTGCTGGAACCGAGTCACTACTGGAACCACGCGCACTAACGTTAATGAGGTGAAACGATACCAACATGGTGTTTCTGCATGCGGCATGGTGATAAAGGTTGTTTAAAGTTCGGTAACTTTCTCCATGTCTCACGCACTGCGTCATTAATCGGTGAATCGTGCCATTCCATTCCAACCCTACACATCTGGATGTGTCACAACAGATAACGTATATTTCACGCATATTGACCAAACAAAAACACCTATTCACACCGACAGGCCAATGTTTGCACTGAGCTGCGCACAGTAATTAACATCCAGTGAGCCAATGTTGATAGAGGATTTATCTATGACAAAACGGGCGAAAAAAACACAATCAAACCAAATAAAACGCTTCGGGCCAGCTAACATTATCTATCCTGTCCTCGCTCCGCCCTTTGTTGAGTCTCGTTTTTTCCGCTTGTCTTTCTTTGCTCTCGTGGGAAAATTTAGGTGGTCTCCGCGCTTAATGGCCAGCGCACACACACAATCAACGAGAAAGAAAACGCCCGACGGCTCGTTTGCAATCACATCTGATGCCTTTGCCTTTTCACTAATGACCATTTGCACCCAATTCGTTTGAGTAATTATCATTTGAATACCTGTAACACGGCACGCAGACAAGCAAACACCGGGCTATACGTTTTACTCATGTCTTCGCTCATGCCAGAATGTGTTCACGCAAGAAACGCATAAACCGTTCCGTGGTTCAACCACACACATACCATAAACTCCATTTAAAGTTGTCTCGAAGAGAAAACTTCACCAATTAAAACTCGAAACTTGCCACTGCAACATTTCGTGCAATGGCATCAACTATTGCTGTGCTATGTTACATGGTTGATTCATCTACCAGTGCCCAGTAGTTCTATAAAAGTATATTCGTGTGCATGAGTACAGTCGGTATAATTAATATGTTGACAAGCAAGCTGTACATCACAAAATATTGCTATCCTAAATCACATACTTTCGGAATTGCTCTAAATATGTGGAAATCGTGTTTTGCTAACTTATTATTGGAACGTTTTTTGTCGCACATTTCCAGTAAAAGTTCAGACATTCCGTTAGTATGGGACCTAGGTCAGAAATATTTTTGTGATTAACAGCGCAACATAATGCAAATAATACGAACAATTTTGAACCTTTTATATGAACACATTCAGAGCGTTGGAGCCTCAAAGGTACAACATATGCATGTTAACATAATTAATGGTACCGACTGTACGTGTTCGAAACTATTACGATGCATGAGCCAATATTTCGTACGAATATTCCAGCCGACGAAACGTTTCATCCCAGTCGTCCGCAATTTCGATAGGCGGTATGTGCGGCGAGCGTGCGTGCACACCAGACGCCATAAGCTTTCCGCTGAAAAGCACCTTGCGCTGTGTGCGTACGGCGTACACACGCTCAATTTAAATGCTTCACGCAGTCCAACTTCATTTCACAGTACATTTGTTTTTCAATCATGAATGCACGTATGATTTTTGGGGTCGGCGACGGCGCCGGCGCATTCGTAAAAAGGTCACCCGACAAACACAACACGGCAGAGCGGCAGCGCGACGGGTGGTTTCTGCTTCTGCGTTCTGCATGCGCGCACTCGCACACTCATACGCACGAAAGGTATACTCGGCACGGGGCACGACGGCACGACGGCGCACAGTTGACTGCATTCCTCACGACCAGTTGATTAAGGTGGATTCCAAGAGCTATTCGTTTTTTTCGCTGAGTGGGTGTGTCTGAGTGTTGTGTTTTATTGTCAACGTGCTTACATTCGAGCATTCATTCCAAGTTGATCAAATCAAAGCAAATGCGCGTACATCGACCCCCAGAGTCTCACTATCACAAACTTGTGGATTCTGCGTACGCTGCTGTTCGCACTCGATCTGCTTCGATTGGGTGCTCGAGGATAAGGCGTATTACGCACACAACATTTTAATGGCATAAGCGTTAACCCTATAAACGAGCATGCCATTCATCGGAAATATGCCCGTCTATGTGCGTTGATGGATTCGGATGAGGAACTGAGAGAAATTGTCAATCGATGTGGCGGTGATACGTATCACCGCACACCGCATCCAGCCAACAGCACGCTGGCACATTATTCGCAATTCTATGCTGTCGATGTCGACATGGGGCGGAAGCACGGGCGGTGAGATTTGTGTATATGTGCGTAAAGGGTACATAAATAATGGCTGTAATTTCGGCAACGGTGGCTTTGTGCCAGCGCAGACGCGTTCGCGTAAGCGGAAATTCCAAATTGATTTCCATCCTGACGCATTGTGCGCGCTCTGTGTACTCTGTGTATACGTATGTGTGGCTGTATGTGTGCGTGCAAATCTATCATATCGTAGTTGACAATCATCGCTGCTATTAGTATGTTCGCACCAACCATATTATTATGCCCATCGCCTATATATTCGTATAGCGCGACCGCATGCGACACGTTTTGGGGTGCGACAACGACGACGACGGCGCGATGATGATGATGATGTCGAGCATATTGCTCGATGGCATGCTATTTAGACGGCATAAAAGTCACAGGTGAGACGACACGACGACGGCACGCCACTATAATGAATCTCTCGACAAATGGTTGGTGACTGGAGCGCACCGGAGTGGTGGTGAACAACTGCGCAAACGTTGTGCGAGTTTCGATGATGAAGTACTGCTCTTCATTGAATATATCAAACAATATTTTAATAACGCGCGCCGGCTTTCCTGTGCTCTGCGCGGCCGGCGAAGCCACACGATGCCATTAGCTGCGGACTGTTTGTAATGTGTGGATAAATATGCATGCACGATACTAATTCTATACCCTATACTAACATATAGTCAAGGGGAGGACGGGCGAACTTGCGCACTTTTATGAAAACATGAATATCTCTGGTCACTGGCCTAATTTCGATTTCGTTAGAATAATTAAAAATGTTCACAAAGTAACCTATATTGTGTAATCGTTTCCCAAGAGGATTCAACGTGTTGCAAGGATGCGCAAATTCGAACCGAAGAATTAATTACATTAGAATTTAAATATCTTTCGAGGTAAATTAGATAAATAGACTCTTCAAAAATAAATTCTCCAAATTGTTCAATAATATTAAGTTCTGTGAGTAATGCATGTACCCAGAAACACAATTTTCTCTGTGGAGTAAAAAAACGTTTCCGTTCAATGAAGTTCTGAGGCATGTTGAAACTTATGACAGAAATTTGTTTTATTCGGTCCATCCGTTCTCGCCTTGTGCGCAGGTTCACCCTTCTCGCCCAACATATGTAATGTATAGGAATAGGTAACATTATGTCCGTATAGGGAATAATTGATCAATTTTAAAGCATCACTTATACACATACAGCATGCTATCTATCCTCTACATTACATGTGGGAGAGTGTGTGGGTGTGTGTGTGTGTGTGGGTTCGGACAGCCGCATCCATCTTCTAACGTAACATAGCATAGTGACGGCTGTGGTGGGTGACCACCATCACGTGCGGCTTCTAAAATCAAATGCGTTAGAGTGTACTGACGTGCAATATTGCTGAGTGGTGTTGTGGTCAATATCGGCATGTTTTTAATGAAGCCCACGTGCCCATCTAGTTTATTGATAACTGAGCATTATTTTTCAGTTATTTCAATTTTTATCACTATATTATTGTTGAAATGAACATACACAGACATATGCAGTCCACTTCAAATGCACTCCGCATTGGAACTAATAATATCGGTTATATTGAACATGTGCCAATCGCTTTGTTCAACGTAAAATTGAATGTCAAATACAGTCGACCTGTACACGTCGTACTTTCAATTCAATTCAATTCCAGCATCCAGATGCACTTTATTCAAATTTTATGATAACGTATATAAACATGAACCGTTTCATTACGCCAAAGTGTACTCCCGTGCACGTGTCGACGAGTGAAGATGCGGCGGCGCTCCAGACACACACTCCACCAGGGTCGGAGAAAAATGTGCCCGCAGGCACACGGGCAAGGTATTTAAGCACACTCCTTACATTATAAACATAATTATGTGGATATGACTAATGAAGAGTGCTGATGGCGATGTCGCCGCGACTTAAGACTCTTGAATTAATAAAACCGACGATTGTCGCTAAGTGAGTGCCATTTAATTGAAGTGCTTCCCCGTAAGAAGGTGCTCCAGCCGACGAACCCTTATTCCAGAGCGCGGTGTGAGTGAGCTGATCCATTGCGCGTGTCGTACACCTTTTGCTTGATTCAGATTTGAAAGTTTGCCAAATACGAGCATAAAACCCCCGAACTGATTCGGATTGGCTGACGCTTATCACCCAAGCGGTAGCTCTTTTTCCTTCGAGTGCTCATGCCACCACTTGAAACTGTGAAGAGTCTATATTATGTTCGCGTGTCTTCGTGAGACGAATGAGCATATAGCCGAGAAGACTGGTGGGAAAAAATATCATATGAGGTCATTGGCGACGAGTTTTGTTATAGCCAGCAGTGTCACCGCATGGGTGCATTATATCCACATCACACACGCTCACTCCGCGTTGATTCATGTGGCGGCCAATAAAGATTCGGAGTTTGCTAGCGTGTGCGCTGGGCGCACATGTTGGCGGCGATCTCGACCGAAGCGATGACATGTATCACGAGTCACGGAGTCGAAGCGCCGACGTCCAGCTGGGCGCACTGATTAGATTAAAGTGAGGCGTCGATTTCAGTTTGAACCGCTTGCACGAGCACGCGCGAACATTGCTCTTGACGTGCGGGTGATCCGGGCGATCCGGGTGAGAAAAAACGGATGGACGGTCTATTTCTAGGCCACGTGCAACGAGCTGATTCGCCGCAGTCGCTGCTCCCGATATCGGTAACGACAACGGTGTATGTGTATATTTCATGTTGTGCGAATGCGTGCATAATTTACGTCCTCTGCAGCGGACGATCTCTGCATCGGGTTGAACGCTTGCCGCCAGTCGCCACATATCTGTATATACACTCTCACACACACGCACATAGACACGACAGTCAAACGACTCGTTGGGGAAATTACATATCGTAACATCTAATTTTAAAGTAGTCTCCCCCAGCCAGCGCGGTTCATTACGGACCAAATTTGATTATTATTCCGTGTGATTTATGCTACCGAACTACTAGCGCATAACCATTTCGACTATGCGCGTACTCGCGCACGCACGCACGTTTCGCACAATCAAATCTTGCTCCAGCAGAGTTCGCATGGATTTCGCGCGTCCGAGCAGAACAGTTATTCCGCTTACAGTAGTCGAGAACAAAATCCGTCTGTTTGCTGCCATGGAACGTGGGCGCATTAAATGAAGGACGATTAAAACTTTTATTGAAGTCAGCGCGAAAGTTGATCAGAAGAATGTGCTGCAGAACAGAAAAATACCAACTGTGTGCGATTCAAGAGCGTGCGGAACGATGAGCGATCCAGCTCCGTCTTCTCCACCTCCTCCTCCTCGAGCGTCCTCCGGCCCAGCCCGGCTCAGGCCAGTGCCGAGCACCCAAGTGGTTTGAAATGAAAACGTACGGTAAATACAATCGTCGCGGCCCGGGCAGCGGCAGCAGCGACAGCAGCAGCAGTTGTACATGCAATTCCATCGCATCGAGCACCCACGACATCGTCGTCGCTGTGGACTGGACCTGGACGTGCAGGCGTACAACACGTCGCACATTTTGTCTTCATTTGTGCGACGTGAGTGATTGTGCCCATCCTACGTGTGTAGTCGACCATCGACCGATGCGGAGCGACGTCGCAGTTGCTGCGTGCGACGTGCGACGCTTTCGCCGCCGCCGACGCCGACGCCGCGGTGATGACAAAGTTTTGTGCACTACAAAAATATTGCTGCATTAAAACTTTTACATTTCATGCCGTCTGCACACATATATACCGAGCGCCGAACACCGAATGGTCGCATGTCGCAAATGTAGAGTAACTTTTCGAGCGCGCTTTCGAAGCGAAGCGTAACCCGAAACGCCAAATATACGTTCGAAAATTAGCTGACAAATTAGCGATAAGTGTGCGGAACATAGTCGATTAAACGTGAGCAAAACCGAGTGAAGAACGTCAATGCACGGCCACGTAGAACGGCAATTAAGCAATAACTGGTAAACTAGAAACTTTCAAATAGAGAGTACACTGTATACCAGTAGCGTGTGCTTGAAATTGGGATTACCTCGCGTTTAGGTTACTCGAAATATATCTATTTTCTATGCTTCTTCTAATGCTTCTTTTCGCAACACGTTTTTCACTGCCCGCAAATGCATGAACATAAACAACATGAACAACATCGCATTATCATTGCTACTGAATCGTAATTTTCTGAAAATTAGTTCTACGCTGCAAGTCAATGATGTATATAACATGTCTACCTAAATCATCAAATGAACCTTGCAACGACTGGTTAACCAAATCCCAATATGAAGCGTATGCTACTGTTATACGTAGAGCACCGAACTGAATAAACAGACCGTTTCGTTACATCCATATTCCATAACCGGAGAGCGTAGTCGAAATCAAAAACCATGATAGTGTTCAGTGATACAAGGAGGATTTAAACCATGATTTATATAGTGATCTCCCCAAACGAACATCCAGCCGCATGGTTCATATCACGAAAAAGCGCAATGTAATGATTAGGTTTATTTCAACAACTACTACTGTGGGGCATCCGGCTTTGAGCGCACAGTCGTGATGTACTCTCGCTCTATACGGCGAATTCGCTCGGTTCGTAATTCGCGAAAAACGTTCAATTCTGGCCAACAATATGTGTGTGCGTGTGCGCTCACAAAGAATAGCAGAGTCTTCTCCATCGTCGTCCATTGGTGGCCAGTTTTCTGTGATTTGCGCCATTCATGTTCATGTTTTGTGTGTAATACACTGTGTACGTACGCCGGTAATGCATTTTTCGTACTCGTCCTTCAGTTCCGAACGCGCGCAATGTTTGACCGTCGTCGTTGTCAGTCACATTGTGCAGTTTCGCACGATTCCTTCAATGCGCTCGGTCGTTCGGTTCTATTCGTCTTGTAGAATACTTATCAACGCCGATGCCAAAGCTTCGCGTGAATGAACAGGCCGCCGGTGAGTGAACGACGAGTGAACTCGATTCCCCTATGCCGGTGATAGTGTCGCTTAACGCTACGCATTCGCCGAACGATAACGTCGACGCGACGCGATTTCCACGCGGTCTCCGGCCAGCATCAGCCGTCGATATGGGACCGCACCATTCGCATTCAGTTTGGGTGTTGCTTTGGTGGCGTGAACAAGTGTGTCGGTCCGTTGCCGCACCGCGTCGGGAGCCTCGCTGCGCGCGCGGTTTGTTATCGTCGCTTCGCGTACATTTGGCGGCTTCGAAATCTGCGGAACTTCACGCTTGCATAAACCATGGAATCATTTAGACACACGACAGACACGCCGTTTTTTGTGTCTCCCCAGAGAGTGTGTCTGCGTGTGTGTGGTGTATGGGTGTTTTTCTTTCATGCAAACGAGCGAATGAGTGTGTGTGTGTGTGTGTGTGTGATTGTGGATTTGTATGATGTTTTCAAACACAGTTGCGCACACGCCAAAACCGGTTAAACCGTTGTCGTCGTCGCTAGTCTGCTAGGCACAAGTAGCAGCGTGACATGGTAGCGTGTTGTTTTGATGTAGACATGTGCGAAGTGACAGCGTGCAAGTGATCCGAATGGCAACTGCAGTTTTCCGTAGAATCATATGTGTGAAAGTTTCATCGTAAGTCTAATCGTCGTCGCCTCTCACAACAGCTGCCACCGACCGTATGCGTGGATGTGTAAAAAAAATGTTGGTGAAGTGGCTTCCATGGCAAGGAACACTAGGCACACTCAAACATGAAATGGTGCCGGTTTTGGCTTTAAAATGTAAATGACTGACGCGGATTGCAATAATAACATGAGGAATCGGTCTGTGAAAAAATTGTATCTTGGTGAAAAAATGGTATCTTCAACCTTCCTCGCTGCTGCAATACATTGTTTTTCCAAATCTTCGATGTTTTCGGCATTAAGAATTTGTCGACTTCAATTGCCTTTTTACTAGAGCTCGATACCGTTCCATTGGCCGGAGATATACCTCTGAATTATTAGCAAGAATCGAACGAATCCACTTCGAATTATCCATAAATTGTCCGTTGACGAATGCAAGGGTTTAACATTCTGATGTCATTGTCATACTAGCATATATATTTTACTTAAATGTTCACATGGCAAAAGTCAATTAGGTTCATACGATCACTTTTATGAAACAAATATTAATTTAATCCAAGTATTTAACGAGCGATAGTAGAAAAAGTTATGCGTTTTTTTCAGGCGCACTCCTTATTTTCTATGCGTGGATGTGAATGTTTATTGTCGTATATTTTTTATTCTCTTTAGCATATACTGTGTCCATACATCATGAGAAGTGTCCATACCCGATATCGCCGAAACAAAATTGCCCAGCCGGATTGACCCATATTGTGCGGAACCTATAAACTCCAGCCCCCATCCGACTACAAATCGCCCAAAATCCGTGTGTGCGTGTTTGTGTGTGTGTGTGTGTGCATCAATACATCAAAGTTCTCCTCATCTGTATCATCGACCATCCAACGTCGCCGCCACATGAACTGGAAATCGCGATGGATTTCGACCGCCTATACCAACGTTGATTGTAAGTATGTGACATGTAGCGCATCCCCGCAGCCAGACAGACAGAGCGCAGTGTGTACGAGACCCCAAAATGTAAACATTACACTACATCATCATTCGCGTCATCGACGTCGGCATCGGCATCGGCGGCGATAGCCCGATATGACCCGAAATTCCGAGTTGTGAATATCACCTGTCAGCCCGTCCCACGTGCTCAACATAGTCGGCAGTCGGCACACACGGTTGTGCACACTCAACACACACGCACACAATGCGATGTGACACATAAATTGCTCAGCATCCAACCAACCGTGCACGAACGCCCAATCGCACACACGCACTCTCGAGAAACATAATATTTATTTGTTGAGTATTGATCGCATAAGGCACAAACACGCACACGCACCAGCATCAAGCACTTATGGCTGGAAAATCGCATACACACCGCCGGTGTACCGACGACGTCGTTGCGATGCGGTGCGCCAGAGTGAGGAGTGTTGTGTATGGGCTGATGCCTCCACATGTATAACACAGTGCGTACACACGCGTGTTGTTGAGTATGTGTGTGTGCTGAAGAGTGTGTGCTACGATATCGATAATAGAGAGAGAAAACCACTCGACACACACACACACACACACACACACACACACACACGGAGTGCACACAAACAAAATTCCTCCGCTACCTCTGTGCTATGCTTTCCACAACCACCCCGTGTACGTAATGTGTCGAGTTGCGTTGTAAACATGCAAATTTATGTGCTATCGGCGCACACGTCGACGACACGGCACACAAGCGGCGCACGCACGCACGCACGAGTATGTGTGGTGTGCATGTTACCTGCCACGTAGTACACACATACACTTACACATTGTGCATGCTTGTAATTCGTGATTTTTGCACACTCATACCGCCGAAAATCCGCACAATGTGCTGTGGATAAAACCGGCGTGCGACACATGTAGCATAACACCAGCCGTCAACATCGCCCTACATCGTGAACTACTTATATTATTACTACATGGTTCATTAGGTCCCAGGAAAATCGGTGTTCTAATGCCACCACTCTCAAATCGATAACATTTTCAGGAAGTGCCAACTTCTAGATGAAAAATGTAAAACGTTCATTACATTTCATAAAATATTTTGTGAGTTTTGCCGTTTATTGCAACACGCGGTTCATCATTGACGAGCAAATGGAGAAGAGAGAACTCCGTTTCTTCAAGTAGCACTGTTTTCTGAGTGGCTGGAGCCAAAACATGTTCTATTAAGTGTGGTCCAGGTTCTTTCCCAGCCGAAAGCATGAATCGCAATCGAATCCCAAAACTCTGTACCAGCCATTTTTATACCGAAAACGATGCACGAAGTCAACGCCTAAATTAATCGTTAAGTCTATATCCGTATTCGGCTTTCAGTGACTATCATTAACTTACAAATTCAAAATAGTATCTCCAGGGAAAAAATGAGGCAGTATAAATCACGAATAAAGAGCATTTTGCAAGGGTTGGCGAACAATACGTCCAGAATGGGATCGTGATATTTCAGGATCGCTGGTTAGGGCTATGAGCCTTGACTGAGACTATGTAGTGGGAAAATGTGTTCATCAAAAAATTTGTGTTTTCATCATTTTTACAGGGACTTAATGAACCATGTAGTATGTGAACGTTGAGTTGGAATTTGGCATGCACGATTCGATCGTCGGATCGCGAGTTAAACACTGCACAGCGCGTCAAAGCACCGCATCAATTCGACGTCGAAGCTTGAAAACGACGTGGAAATGAAGTTGTCAACACCACCACCATTCAAAAGTCACTCCAGCTAATCTAGGTTACATTTGCTAGATTTATTTGAAAATAACAATTACATCGTTCCATATTAACGACCACGACCTCGACGACAGACCTGGCAAAAAATCGTTTCTCCGGATTATGTTAATTCCGATGCGCGTGCTCTTTGCCGGTGTATAATGCGGTTTGCGGCACACAGGCACAGGCACACACAGCCCAGCACCTTTTCCATCAATTGCCACACTATACGGGAGTTCGGATGCGCGGGGGTGTGGGAGGTTGATTCCAACCGCCACTAATGTGGCGCACCGTCTGGATCAAAGCGGCGCGTCAGCTTAGGCAATCGCACGCGCGCCCTCGCACTCACTCACTCACTCACTCACTCGACATCGGCCTGTCCTCGGCTCGGCTCGGAGGGCGCCCTCTCTGCTCCACAGCCACAGTGGTGGCTGTTTTGGCACAAGGCACGGCACGGCTGGCATCTCCGCAACCGCAACCGGCCCCCGCCAGCCGAGAATAAATCATCTGGATATTCAAGATATGCGTGCGGAGCGGAGGGCCCTCCATCGCCGCACAGCCCAAAACCGACGAATGGGTGTGGGTTTCATCAAATTTATCACTACACGGCACGCGCTTCGTTTGCCACACACACACACACGTACGCACACATTCACCGCAGCCGGGAATCCGCATGGATATGGCGCATAGTACACGCACGCACTTACACACATGCCGCAAGACTTGCATGCACACACATACAGGGTGATCGGAGTGAAACTTTGTGTAGCTTTGATTTTCTGAAAAATTAATGATCACGATGAATATATTTCATTTCAATATAAAGTACCTATGCTTATAGTAACGAATGTAGCTTTGCTTTACGAACGTGAAGTTGTCATATTTGAAAACTCCAACACAAAAAACTCAATCATCGACTGCTCATATTTTGGGTCACACAAGAGTCCGGATATATTTATTTTCCATTAGAATGACTAGTTAAAAAACCCCTGTGATCCGTTTCGACACGTGCGTGACCTTCTTTCGAAAGTTGAGAACCAGAACGAAACAATCACCCGTATCACCAGAATTTGAGAAACACGTAATTTGTTTCCTTAAATAACAAATATTACGCGCTGTTCATTCACGAGTTGCTTGATTCATGAATAAACCACGCATAATATCTATTATAAGGAAACTTATGCGCTTCTGAAATTCTCGTCATACGGGAGACTATTATTATTGCTTGTTGTTTAGTTACCTGTAGAAATTGAAGTAATTGATCTCTTTATAATTCATAGAAATATCAGTTATTTTTCTGGACAATCCAGTTAATTATACTTCAACTAATTATAAACGAAGGTCCAAAATTACTTTCCAATATGTTTTGTTTTAAATGTATCGAACAATTACATGATTTATCATACCGACTTCTCCATGCTGAAAAACACATTTTTTTAGGTCAGTCAATTATAAAACGTCAAATGATTGATGCGTAATAATAGGTGTGAACAATAAAGCGTAATCCATAATTCTAATGCCTTGTCGAACAATAGATGCCATTATGAGCCGGATGGCATGCTTTCCGTACAAAAAAATTCCATGAACCATTCTGAAATATTAGTTTTTACTCATTTTAATGTGTATTCAAAACCAAATTCTAATCCGACCTCGCTGTACACACGAACGAGCACCAACCATCTAACCAACCAACACCCCCTTTGCCTGATGGCCAACCGCCCCCTTCTGACGAAGAACACACCATTTGCGTGCGTTCACACATACAGGAACATTCGTCACCTTCTGCATACGTGATTATGTGCGCGGCTCCCCACTTAGGCTGGGCGCAGCACACGCACAGTGTGTTTGACGATGTGCACATATTTAACGCAACGCAATATTACGCACAACAGCGCACGTGCAAGATTATATTCTAAACACTCTCTGTGCTTTAAGAAGCTGCTGCGGCGGCTGCGGGCAAGGGCGCCAACGTTGCTAGATAATCATACACACACGCTCATCATGCACGCACACTAGGCATTGAATTTCGGCATCGCGACGCGTTGCCGCGCGCGTGTCGTGGCGTATTTTATTCACATCTCTCGCGTAGTTCACACCCGCATGCGGCGAAACGCCGACGCCATTGGGCTGGCAGGCAGGCAGGCTGGCTGGCTGGCAAGGTTGACGTGGGGCTTTTGAACGGGAAAGAATGCGGTCGGAGTCGGAGAGAGAAAACAATAACAACAGTATACTACGTGCGTATTATTATCCTCTGGCCTAGGCAGATGTAATATATGTGATATGTGCGCGCGCACACACACACATACCAGTTCCACAACTTTCAAAGTGGGACTCCTCGAAGAAATTCTAAGCGCGATTACAGGAAAAGTATCAGAGAAATTATATCAATATTTGTGTCCATCGTTAGCTACACATTTATCTCATCTGTATGAAAATGTGTGGGTGACTTCCGGAAGTCCCTCTTCGTCACCATCCATCGACCCCTTTTTCGACTCCTTAGAATGTTTCGAGCTGTAGGCCTGGAAGTACGTGGCCCATCGCGTTTTTTTTCATTCCTTCCACTCTTGTAATCGATATCGATATAAGTTTTGCCTGCCGATGAAGTTAATCCCAGTTCTAAGGTTGTCGAACTGGTACACACAGAGTAGAATCGAAAGGCCCAGCACGCACGCCTGCTCCGCAGACCGTGTTCGTCTATCATGACCCGCATTCGGTGGTGTGTTTGTATTTTTATTCGCAGCTTATTCATCGCCAAAGAGTGCGTACACTTTGTCGGCTGACGCAGAGAGCGTTGCCGCCTAGCGTAAACGGGCCTGGTTATTTGACAGTGTGTGTGTGTGTGTGTGTGTGTTGAATGTGTTAGTGATGTGTTTGGTATATATGGACAATGTTAGTAGGTATGTGTGTGTGTTTGGTGTTGTATTATGTGCGCAGTGTCTGGGCGTATAAAAACGGGACATGAATTATACATTTCCCGGGCGTTTGGTTCAGACCGCAGCATGGATATCTGTGAGTCTTCTACACGCATTTTACGCACATTGGAAGCTTGCGCACACACAGACACAGATCCACGCATACAATGTTCGGTGTTCGGTGTAAATATACGGGCGTGGATGTGTGTCGGCGCGCCCGCACGCGTTAGCTGTATTTGGTATTTGGTAATGTACATATAAATAAGAAAATCAGCGATAAATCATCACTTGCGCGAATGGTGCGAATATGTGCGCGTGCACGCGTTTTAGTATATGTTTACAGAGAAGATGTTCGGCGTACAGTAGTAGTATGCGCCGACGCCGACGTGTTGCAGACGCTATCTGGAATAATATTATTAAAATTGGCTTCGGTCGCCCGAAGATCAGCAACAGCATTCAGCATGGTGTACATTTGTTTATGTTATTATTAAATGCGTTCTGCGCCAGCAGCAGACACATCAACTGCCGCAGTCAGGTCGTGCACAGGTCGTTGTTTGGGTTCGGAGAGGTGTTGATATTACGATGTAGTAGTACATTCAATATTATACTACATATTAGTCTAATAGCGCATTTCCACCAACGTCACTTGTCACACATTTATGATGAAAAAATACGTTAACTGGATTATTGTGCAACCCCTCAACTTTTCTTTTTTTATTAATTGTGCTTGTAGCTGTCCCAACGTTATACTTTAATTCTTATTCACATAGTGAGTTGGGTCTGCCGACAGTCGCTATCTACGACAAAATTATTGGAATTTTGGTCATATACGTCGGCACTATGTCTCCACTATGTGGATATTCCAAGAGCTACAAGCGCAATGAATAACAATTATTAAAATGTCAAGAGGTAGCACAATAATTCTGTTTACGAATTTTGTTGCGTTATAACTCATGATGCTGTTTTGTCCAATGAAAATTCGTCTATAATATTCCAAAATATAGTTGAAGAAAACTCTCGAGTGTGGCTGAGTACGTCCTAAGAAAGAGCTGTTAATAATGACAATTATTTGTGCACAATTCATTATCTTTTGATCAAGTATACACACATTGCTCCAAGTCACACCAGTGCGAAATACGAAAATATTGTATAGAGAAAAATATAATATTCAACTGTTCATACAAAATATACGAATTTCGAGATTGGTTGTTGTGTTCTCTAGGCGCGCTTAACAGGAGTGTGAGACTTTTCTTGAACGATTTCTTTGGTATTCAATAATATGATAATGATGACTTACGATTCCGCGTATTTCATTCGAGGCAGTATGCATTTAAAAACGTCCCGTTCTCATGATACACTTTGTAGCGCCCCGACGTGTGCGCGTGTGTGTGTGCCGCTTAGCCAAGCCATAAATCCATTTATCTTTCATGATGTTCTGAGTTTGTGTAAATATTGCACGCGCAATTTCCAAACGTTTGCACGCGCTTGCGCGCGCGCCCGCGCACTGCAAACAACGCGACGTAAATCCGTCATTAAAGCGAATGGCAACGCGTGTGAGTGTGAGTTGTGTGCGCTCTGGAACACGGTCATCATCAATCCATTAGCAGCGTGCATGACGTTTTTTCTCCTCCTGTATAATTTTGTCTTTGAACAACTGCCAACGCCCGACGAATGCGCCAGCTGAGTAACGTAAACAACGGATTGTTTTGGTGCAAAACAAATATGCGCGGAAGTATTGTTGACCCGAATCTCATGTCGGTTTATTTATCGAAGGCGTGTGCGACAAGAGACGAGAGACATTCGCTTGTCAGCGACATGGCTGGTGCCCAGCAAGTGTTTGCCGGGCGACAGAGCAACGGCAGGAAAAACAAATCTAAAATTCAACTTATTTCCACATAATAAATTACCACACCGCTCAATGCCGTCCATTGCCGCGCAAACAGTAGACACGTTCACCTGTGTGCGTTTGGTACTACATTTATCAGCTGGCGCCAATGATCTGTCTGCATGCGTGCCGAGATAGAACACGTCAACATATGCACGCGTGATATGGAGCGTGTGCGCACTCAACAAATCGCGCACAAACATAGACCTGGCTGCGGATAAACACCGATCATATGTCGCCTGTCGTCGTCGGGGCGCACGCACACGTTTTTGCCATTTATATTATACCGAAATTTCATATAATGTATTGTACTAACAGACGGCGGCGGCGGAGTCACTTTCGCGGATATCACAAATCCGACGAAGCACGCAGCGCACGCGAATACCACACGCAGACAGTGTCTTTGATGTTGAATCCCGTGGCGCACATAAAAAGCGAGTCGGTAATACCATTATTGTATTGGAAAATGCGACTCACCTAAGCGCTGGGCGGTTTTGAACACGGGAATTCCGTGTGCTCGTGCGCGGAATGCGCCGGAGAATCTCTATGCCACTACTCAGCGACATACTAAACCGAGTTCTGAGGGCTAAAGCACTTGAATCCGCATTTGGGTCTGTGCAATAGGGTGTCTGACTCCAACAATGGTCTCTCTCCTCACGCTGTCGTTCGTATTCAGCCGGTGCGCGTGTCTCAAGCCATAAGTACGTTACGTCAAACAATTTATATTTATGCTTTTTTGGTCGGTTCACGGAACGTGTCTAACATGCTCAACTTTTTCTCACTCGACCTTGCGCGCACACGCACGCACGCACACACGACCACACACCACATCCCGGGCGCAAGGCGACAGCGAAAAGGAGACCAACGGAAAGACGACGACGACGAAATATTCGCAATACTGCGTCCCGCATGTGATTATGAGAATTCCGAGGATCATCTCTCCGCTGGCACTGGCTTGTATCTAGTAATCGCACGGTTATTCGACATTTTTTTACACTGCTCGCCGTGTGCAAACACAATATGAGATATCCAAACATCGTAGAGTCGGTGTGCTGTGTGTGTGTGTGGGTGCGTGTACTCGAAGGTGCACCAGCAGCTTAGACAAGTAATGCGCCATCGTATTGTATATGCTACAAGCCGCATGGGGACTCTTGCCGTAGGCTCGCACACACACACACACTCTCACAGAGAGAACGTCGTTCACGCTCCTACGGACACGACAACATGGCTATGGGAGAAATAACGCACTCATCCCAAAACATCCAATAAATACACACAAGATGAACGAGTTTATCCCCGTGTGTGTACACACGCGAGCTTGTGCGTGCTGCGGTGAATAGATGTGTTACATCGCATTTTTTGAGCTCGCACATTTTTTGCGGCCTGTTTTGATACAATAAGATACTTTCACTCTCCTGGCGAACATGCTCGACATCATATGACGACATATAACAGCCATTCAGATGTCCGCCCGTATCTGCGCTCCTCCGATTCGAGCGCATGTTTACCGACTAATTGTTGCCTAACAGTCTCCGTTTTAATGATGCCCCACGTGAACATGCACAAGAAAACATGCGACAACAATAATACTACATGATGCTGATGCCGTTGCCGTGAGCTGCTTGCTGGCTGGCTGGTTACTGCTGATTCGGTTGCTGTGCCAGCTGAAATCGGTCGCCAAACTGGCACGCGTTTTCTATAAGCGTTTTCCATCACGCATCAACGTCGTCGTTGTCGTTACCATCTCCCACATCACGTACGCCAGCGTTTTAACGGTGTGCCGGTTGAAAACGAGGCATATGCGTACATACACCAACGCAATATAATGATTTATGTGAAATAATATGCAATAATGATGCCAATGATATACTACATATCAGCGTGTATGAACATTTATGAGCACTTTTATACGCACATGAAATAATTAATCGCTGTTTTTGCCCGATAGCGTTCAATATAGCTTGCAATGGAATCTAGCTCGATAGATTTGCTGTATCATGTATCAGAAGCGATTTTATCGTTCAACCAAAACAGTTTGCGAGTGTCGAAAATATTGACTTTCAACGTGATGCGTATACTATTTCTACGGAGCGTAGGTACAATCGGGCGTATCACGATTCGCGAAATTAACAATATTAGCTGAAGTTTGACTATGAAATAAAAAATAATAATACTAAATACAAAATAAATAAAAAAACAATTAAAAAACAACAACATTTTTTTTTCTTCGAATTAGAACAAAATATTAGCACTGCACACCGCGTTAGTTCACTTACGAATGCACGAATCTTGATAGTCAAACTTTGAAATGTGTTAAGAACACGCGCGGTTTTGGTAGTACTATGATTCTAGTCTACTAATGCGTGTTTGAATCGTGATAGGGGGGATTATACATTCAAAACAAGTTATCTAACTTACATATTAACTTAATTTTAAGTATCTGTTCATATTGAATCGCTGTTTTGCCCGATAGCGTTCAATATAACACTCAATTGAATCTAGCGATCGATAGATTTGCGGTATCATGTAGCAGAAGCGATTTTATCGTTCAACGAAAACCGTTTGCGAATGCCGAAAATATTGACTTTCAACGTGATGCGTATACTATTTCTACGGAATGTAGATACATTATACATTCAAAACAAGTTATCTAACTTACATATTAACTTAATTTCAAGTATATGTTAATACTTAATCGCTGTTTTGCCCGATAGCGGTCAATTGAATCTAGATCGATAGATTTGCGGTATCATGTAGCAGACGCGATTTTATCGTTCCACGAAAACAGTTTGCGAGTGCCGAAAATATTTACTTTCACCATGATGCATACACTTTCTACTTATCGTACATTATGCATCCAAAACAAGTTATCTAACTTACACATTATCTCAATTTTAAGTATCTGTTAATAATTAATAGCTGTTTTGCATTCAATAGCAGAAACGATTTGATCGTTCAACAAAAACTGTTTGCGAGAATATTGACGTTCAACGTGATGCGTATACACTTTCTACGTAACGTACTTAATGCATTCAAAACAAGTTATCTCACTTACACATACATTAAATTAAAAAGTATTATTATAATATCATTCAATTATGCATCTCTGCTATTTCCTCTGTAGCTCTTTCCATAGAAATACACTCTAAAACATGTTCTAAGAGCGCACTTGCGAATGCATCACAGACAGAGTCAGATAGTAGTGTGTTTGAATTTTGAATATGCTGGGAATTTGCTCACTACATTTACTAGGTTGCGCTGAGATCAAATGAGCATATCAGATGCAACATTGCGTTTACATCGCACTCGTCTCGCATGTAATAATTGCATTGTTTTATGGTAATATACTGCTATTAATACAAGTCTACCAGCTCTTCTTCACCCTCTTCAAATGTCAAGTTTGAACGTTCATGATATCAGCATGAACGCATTCGAGGACGAATCGCATATAACAGCTTTGAACTTGTTCGGTGAAACTAACAAAGGCTTGAAATGAACAATTACCGTACGTCAAATCGATACATCACATGGACGGAGACGTTCGTTTAACTTGCATCGTTCCTATCATGTTGCACACGAGCAGCCAACTTCTTGGAAGCACATTCCTGCGTGCAAGCCAACACAACGTGTAAAGAGTTTGGATGAACTTTAGTCCTGTAATAAGCCGTGTAAAGCGCAAGGCCAATGTCAATCATCCAATACTTCGATCGACGGCATCAGTTAAACGTCACTCTCACTGGTATTGTGTGTTTTCATAGTATCTGTATACTATGTGAAAACGTGTCTAAGATGACTTTCACACACGTCCAACACAAACACACTGACATTACGTACATACTACCCCTAATTAATTATGTACGTACAACCGTGAAAATAAACGTACACACAAATAAAAATGATGAATGAACTTTAATTTATTGTGTTCGAGAAAATCGCTGCCGAAAAGTCGCATCTCTGGATAAACGAGCCCTAGTGAGAAAGATTCTTCTATATATGGTGCGAGTGCGAGTACTTGGATACGTTGATTAGCAAAATGAAAGCCTTTTCATGGGTGTACGTTCTTCATGTATTCGGGGTAGTATTATGTGTATAATCGGTATGCTTTTGTGCAATTTGTACTTCGAACTTTTTAAATTCTTGTCTGTAGAGTGCATGACTATGACTGAATACTGTGCCTTGTGTATGTTTATGTTTGCAGCATATTATATGAGATTGTAAATTGCACAACAGCAGCAACAACATGCATATTTAAATCCTCGAACGACAACTTTGTGCGTTCTTTGCAGCCACTTCGAGATTGTCTTTGGTGTGGAGTTCACGCTGTGTGAGTGACGTATAATGGACGAGAGATGGCTTCCAAACATATGTGTGTGGTTCGGTGCGAGTTGGTTATACTCTTTTACTTATTGTTTGTGTGCGCGTTGGGCGACCTCGTAAGAGTTCTCAACGATAGTGCATTGTACTGTATGCTATATTAAGTAAGAGCTCAGTATATGATGTAGTAGTAAATTATTAAATTCTATGTTTGCAGTGTTTGAATTGAAACGGTACTCGAATGTGTATAGTGAGACTCAGGTTCGTGAATCAGTAAACTTTCCACTATGGATAACAGAATAATTATATATACTGTTTACCATATGTGATTTAATCTCGGAAAATTGAATATGTAACTCGGTTGATCGAATCAATTGATTAATTCGTTCATAAACAATGCAGAGTGCCGTAGAGTAAATCGAACTATATATGGAGTCGTAAAATCTGGAATAATGTAGCTCCATGACCCGATTATGCGCAGTATAGACAATTCCGTCTACGAATACGACGACGACGGCAACGTGAACCATGCCTTGGTCGAAATCAGTCAAGTGTAATAGTTGTGTGTGTGTGTATACGTCGTATGTATGGGACCAATCCATACGTTAGTGTTGCGTGCATGCTCGTGTGAGTGCGAGTGTTCATGATGCGGGTGCCAGTGTAAGGAGCGAATTTTATATGTGCAAATTCGAATCCGCCCCATGCTGCACGACTGTTTGTTGTTGCTCGCGTCGACGCGTCGTCTTTTGCTTGGTCTCCCGTTGTTCCTCGCGTCGCACAGCGAATGTTTGTGTTTGCCCGGTAGAGTTTAGCTTTCTAGCTACTAGCTGGGTGTTCGAACGTGTCTGCGTCGATTTAGTTTAGCAAATGGAAAACGATTGAATTAAGTGAGCTTGGCAATTCCGTTAAGTGCATTGCTGTATGAAGGATCGACGTTGCGTTGAATTATGTAGCATTCTGCACACACAAAGAAACACACTCATACTGGATAATAAGAATTCGTACATGGATGGTGAATTTTTTAAGTGGAGCGCATTTTTTTATTCGTATTGAGGCAAACTATGTAAACCTTTTAGCCAGCCCTAACAAACTCAAACCTCGAACTGTCATTTGTTTTGTACTAATTGCATATACAATTGCGGCGGAGTTTCATTCGGGTGGAGTTTTACGCCTAAATCTTGTTTATAATCTCTTTGAGAGTGAAGCCTAACGATGGCTATGAATTATCGCATTATAAACAGTATTTTTCGAACTTGGATCTCAACGAATACTAATGTACAAAGCCCGGAAGTTAAGGGAAAACCTTTTTTTCCTGCTTACAGTAGATTTGTAAACACGATCATGCGTCACGTTATCATACGATTAAAATTATCCTTAGTTTTTATTTGCTTTTTCCCATTTTTTCTTTTGCCCTTTTTATGATGTTAGGTTCTTTTCTCATTTATTTTCTCTTTTTAGACCCTTTTTCGCATATTTTCCTTATTTCAACTATTTTTAGACCCTTTGAAAAATCTTCAACTTTTCAAATTGCATATTGGTAAATGTTCGATAAAAATCATATTAAAACAAATTCGATTCAAAAATCTCAAAATATGATTGCTAATTTTTCGGAAAATATACAAAACATGTAAAGCGGAACAACATTGTCCAAGGAAATAATGTGCTTGGGGCGATTATTGCAAGGAAAACCATTTTCACGACGTCTTGAAGCCATTTTTACTAAATATCATCGAGAAAACTTGGTTTTAAGGCATGCTAATGCTAATGTATTTCAATATTCGTGAAAATGGCTCCAATAAAAAAATCCATCCGAATATGGAAGTCGAGATCGAGAAATAGCATTTTGCAAGGGTAAGCAACAAATACATTTCGAAGGGGATCGAAATATTTCAGAACCCTTCAATTAAGGCTATAGGGCTTAAAAAACATTTTAAACATTATAAAAGAATACAAAAAGTGTTCATCATACTTCATAGTTTGTCTCATCACTATCACTTATCAGCCTATATAGTATACTATTTGATTGTACATTAGGCCAAATGCGATCAATGTTGAATCGTATGTTGAATGTGTGCAGAGGAATCCAATACAATTATGATACTTTGAAAATGTACGCCATTATCAGCAGCGACTGTTCATGTTTACGATACCAACGGAAACTTCACTCGAACCCACTCACACATCGGAGACGCACTTCAACCAACCGTTCAACCGTTTGTGTTGCACATATCATTAAATTCACGACAGACAGCCAACATATGGAATCGACTTTTTGCACACGAATTCATAAATTTCGCTAGCGAATAGTTGAATAATGAATCTCCGCCGACGTCGAGTACAAATTGCTGTCGCTGGCGCTGGCGACCGAGCCGAGAGCCCGAGACAAAGTGCTCCAGTGCTCCGGCGGCGCCACGTTTACACTGATGGAACGCGAGTGATTTAATAAATGTCCAACACTTAGCTTTAGCTAGCCACGGGCAACACGGCCAAATTAGAAGCAACACACGCACATATTGTAGCAGCAGCGGCGGCAGCGGGTAAGGGCGGAAATGATGTGCGCGCGCCCTCGACTCGGCGCGCGCGGTCGCCGGTCGCCGTCGCGAGTCATGCGTACTTACCGTTCGTTAGGAGTGGAAGAGAGCGGAAAAGAGGTTGGTTGCGGCGTAAGGGTGGATGTGGATGGGGGTGGTTGATGCGGGGTGAAAGCACAAGCGGCGTTTTGAATTATCGTCAAAACGGAAACGTTGTTGTTGTGTGTGTGTGTGCGCCGAGCCCCACCAGCAAGTGGATGAATGCCATGAACGTCACGCGCGCATAATGTCCGCGTTCGATGCTCATAAACTTATGGTTGAAGGGATTTCGCACTAATTGGACGACCAAGAGCGAGCACGACACATTTGCGTAGCTTTGCAGCGCTCTGCGTACGCTCTGTGATTATGATTATTTGCAATTCACTGTGTACGCTTTAATATCAGTGTATTAAAACGATGGTCGGCATTATCAACAGATAAGCGACTAAGCCATCAAACCAACAAACATTTATCACAATAATAAACCGTCCATGTCATAGAGCGTGTGCAATTAATCATCTAGCAAGCGAACGAAAGTTACATAAATAACCTGTTGACTGATGATGGTGTAGCTGTTGAGCGGCAGCGTTGAGATAACATTCGCTCATATGCACATACTATAACTAGATGGGTAAAATATTATTCCGGGGTCGGAGGGCTATGTGTGCGGTTTTTCTACAACTAAAATACTTGAACAGCAGACAGAACACTGATGAAAACGACGACTAACAAGTGTATGTCGCAATTAATTTTATATTTCAAACGGGCCTGAATCAACCCTTTATCATGGATTACTGGCAAACAACCATTATATGTGTATAAGCGCAAATTCCCGAACACAATATAATGGGCCTGCTGTCTGCGCAACCCGGGCCCCTTTTTATGTGTTGAAACATGTCGCATTAATCTCGAGATTCGCATCGTCGTGTCGTGTTGGACTGGATGACTGTCAGATATTTATTTAACTTTCGCATAGCTGATATCCCTGCGAGAAAGACTGGCGCATATGCGTATGCGCGTCCATGTCCATCCGCTAAGTAGTTACCAATTCACAAACACGCACACACATGCACACACACTCACAGACGCCCACACAAATGGTTCTATTATTGTGCGTGCACGATAAGGAAAACACATGTATTCATGCATGGATAGGTACCATTCAGCTTGAGTATTGAACCTGTCGTCTGGCAAGCACGAATGCACGAAGACCCGCCCAAAACGGTTTTTGTTGTCCACCATGATCAAAACATTTTGGGTCCATCATCCTCGAACGCATGTGATCAGACATCGGCGCCCGACATCAAATCCTAATAGCCCACGGAGATCACTTCGTCGTCGTCGTTGTCGTCGCAAACATCCGATGCGTTCGAGAACAGGGTCAGTTTGAAAAAGGGTTCTTCGTGCTGCTTCGAGACGACGACGAGCGCTTTTTGGTCAATGATTGGACAGAAGAGCAGAGCAGAGATGGCATGACAACGGTTTCGCACATATGCTAACCCGTAATGCGGATTTGCGTCCATACACACAAAAAGAGAGATTATGGCATTCATTGTTGTGTGCGCGCCTGTGTTCCAAACACTCTGCACACACAGTTTTTCTCCGATGGACTTCAATACGCACATTGAACTTCAAGTTGGCCGCAGACAATAAATTACATGCTATCATCATCTGTAATGGTTCTCATATGAAATATTCAATCGACAATGTTCGAAATGTGTCCTATCCGTTCGATATGGCCATAATACTCCACACACACACACACACACACACACACACACACACACAGAGTGTGGTATACGTTACACATGCTGATGATTTATACTGGAAACACGCGATACGATTCAACCGACGCTGCTCGTCGACTGCTACTTAAAGCATTCCGTAGACAATAGCAGCACACAGCAGGGCTCACTTAAATGGTGCAATCAATAAAAATGCATATCATTTCCCATGGTCGCACATTTCTACGGTTCTTCGGCAAGGACAAGGTTCTTTTTATGGAAATAATCCGACGAACCCGCACGTGCCTTCGTCTCTTGAGTGTTCGAAGAGAAGCTCTGTTTATACACTCTAAGTAAACCACAAAGTCATACACAGTTTGCAGTGGCACAAATCCCCTATTCGTCACGACACATTTCTATACGCTGCACGGCGCCGCCTCGGCGCACCACCACCTCGGGAGGTGAATGAATGACGAAACAAAGGGCACGCGTAATTGAGGTAACACCTAAACAGACCTAGATTAGCAATGTTTCCACCGCATAATGCACATCACCACCACAGCGGGCACGCAGCAAAGCCTTTAAATCCCTCAGTCCTCCTCGGTTCTCAGCAAGTCCACGGGAAAATCACGAGCCAAACTGCCGCACATACACACACACACACACACACACACACACACACACCTGTACACACACACACTCCGAGTTCTTCAGCACGTACGAATGCGAGCACGTGTTTATTCAATGCTTACATTGCCTTTCGGAGTTCTGCTGTGCTCTCCAGTGCACACACCATAGAATGTATCGCGCCGTGCCAGAGGATTCTGCCTGGAATGTGTCTGATCCAACTTAACCCGTTTCACATGAAAATCCCACGTCGCCGTCGCCGTCTCCTTTTCCTCGCTGGCGTTCTCGTACACGGACTCATAAACCTCTGAGCGTGCGCACATATTATAAACACAAACTCTCGTGTACGGCCCAGTGCGTAGAGCATCATCACCAACATCGCACGATGACGGCTACTCGGCAACACGGCTACACGACACACGACGTACTGGCATAGTAGCAGATAGTGTGCGGAATACAAACATCCACCCCCAAACCGCCCACCCGCAGCGAGCAAATACACACACACACGATATGTCGCTGCACACATGTGTCGTCGTCGTCGGTTGGCTTTATGACTTGGCACCGACTTGGCATCGACACACTACACACTGCGTGTAGACATCATTCCAACCGGAGCAATCTGCAGTTGCTCCGAACTAGTCACGCGCGCGCGTGCACAACTCTGCTTCGTGTGTAAAGTGTAGAGTAGATGCCCTTCAATCGGACATCCGCTAAATCGACAGAAAATATAGAAGGAATGGTTTTGATTCCCTTTGGAACTTGGGTTAATATTATCGATTTGACGACGCGATGGTAGAGTGGGTAGCGTAGTCGGGTTTTGGAATCAAAAGTTGTTGGTTCGAATCCCCGAAGCGGCA